>CM045454.1:6177304-6363621 GCA_024666655.1 Dascyllus trimaculatus
TTCCTGACATCTCTGCCGTGGCGGTCAGTCAGACGGCGCGGGGAGAGAGAGAGAGAGAGCTGGACTGAAATCAGGAGCGAAGATCCGGAGAGAGGCGCTCCGATGTTCCCCGCGGCTGCTTTCCACTGAATACCGGTCAACTAGTGATCCCTGTGCTTTCATTTCCTACTTGGAAGTATGCGTATCGCTCTTGTTCGGTGGCAGAAGTGAGAGATTTGAGCAAAGAATCGAGGCGCACGGCTGCCACTTTTGGCGAACGGAATTTCCCCCTTTCTTTTTTTGATTCTTCTTTTCTGCGTTTGGATTATTCTTTTTTTTTCTTCTTTGCTTTTCCAGGAGATGGCAAGTTGCTCCCTGACAGACGCAGGGCTCCGGTGCTGAAGCTCACAGGATGCTGGGGACCCTACAACAACCACATCTCTTACTTTGAGACAGATTTCGGTTATTTCTTTCCCTCCTCCTCCTCTGGACGTAAACTCCTTGGACGTTTATTCCCATCCCCTCCGTTTGTCTTTATATTCTTTTTAATTTCTGCAGAATGTCTTTGTTGTACTGTCTGATAAGGATGCGTAGTGGATTGCTATTGTTCCTCTTCGCCCAAGTCGTCTTGGTTGCTCCGTTGACTCAGACTGGTAGGTGCTCACTGCTTGGATGAATACATGTGGCTTGGAAACAGGCTGCTTAGCTGAATATTGATCCATTTTGCATCATTTTGCACCATTGTTACCTCTCACCTGTTATGCCTCTGCTGTCTCTTTGAGAGCACGTCTGCGGGGCTTCAACTTAAACCAATGCAATTTACTACAATCCCCCTCACATATGAAAAAATACGAATATTGCGCAAAATACGCAAAAAACAACTGAAGCAAAAATAGAGCAAAAGAAGCACAAATCACATCGCAGTCGCCACAGACGTGAACGGTGCCGCACAACAAGTCGCTGTATTCATATTTCCTCATTTTAATAGAATTGAGGCTGTTTGTCTTTCAGCTCTGTTCGCTTCATCCATTCAAAAACGCATTTTTTGGGGGAGCTTTTACGCGCGTCGCCGCTGAAGCGTGATCCCCGCTACAAGCAATTTAATAAATCATTCAGTGAGAAAATTAAATGTAATCATCCTGCCTGCTTCACCTTCATGGGCGTAATCACACCTCCTGGATGCGGAGGAGCCTCACTTTATACCACACCTTTTTCCAAATTAGTGCCGTCGTAAAGTTTTAGCACCTTTTTCGATGTGATAACAGTTTTTTTTTAGTTGTTGTGTGAATTTATAGTTCCAATGTGCGGATGGGCTCTTAGCGCAGGAATCTGTGCTCTCTTTTTTTATTTGTCAACATCAAAATTGCTCTGGATATTTGGATTTATGGTGCTTCCAAACTGGACTTGTTGGTTCTCCCTCCCTCCCCTGATGCACTTAAATCTTTTACACCAAAAATGCGCCATCAGTCTGCATTAGAGAGCAGCTCAGTGTCAACTAAGTCCATTTCTCTCCTCTAACTTTCTGCCTTTCTGTTTTTTTTTTACGGTGCAGATAAATGCGGGGGGAATATAGAGATCCACACCGCGGACTACCTGACCTCCCCGGGCTATCCGGGCGCCTACCCGCCCTCCCAGCAGTGCGTCTGGGTGATCACCGCCCCCGAACCGGGTCAGAAGATCCTCATCAACTTCAATCCGCATTTTGATCTGGAGGACAGAGACTGCAAGTAAGAGTTCACTCCTCACCCTCTCTCTCCCTCTCTCTCTCCTCTGTCTCCCACCCTCCTCCTTTGCTCTCTCCTCAATCCTGCCTGGATACAGTGTGAAACTCTGCCACCTATTGGCCAAGGAGTCACACATCTGCTCCCAGAGACCTGGAGGTGCAGAGGATGAGACATGGCACCAGGCAGTGACTTCAGAGGAAAATGGGGTTTGATGGGTTTTGTAAATGCTGATGAGAAAGAAGGATTCGTCCCCTGGCTGGGATTTTGGTTTGATTCCAGAGGAGGGGAAACTATGAAAATCTGGTCGCACCAACTTTTGATCGCTGGAGTCGAGTTTGTTCACTGCAGGATCAGAGAAACTGTGTTTGCTTTTCATTTCGGAGGTTGACTTTACCTGTTTGCTGGGATTGAAATTGATTTTACAAATTTGTTAGAAGTGCTGCTGTGTTGGCTTTTTTTTTTTGTGGAAGGATGTTGAAAGAAGCACCAGTTAATGCTTTTATCTGTTTATTCTGTTCATCCACCTTCATGTTTCCTATTAAGACGGCAGCAAGGCAGTAAATTGGATAGTGGATAGACGAAAGATTAATCAGCAGCAGCTCTTTGATATTTTACAAGTGGTTTACTTGTGCGGGAGTGTTCCAACTTGTTAAATGATGTGAAGCTTTGCTGCGTTTTTCTGCCTCATATGACAGTTAAGTGAATATATTCAGATTTGGGACCATAGATCAGATAAAACAAGGATACTGGGAACTTGTGATGGAGATTTTTTACTATTGTGTGACTTTTTTGAACCAGGCGATCACGACTATGCTTGAAAATGGCCAGCAAAAGATAAATAAGCATGTACGCAGCCCTGTTTGGTAGATCCTGGTCACTCAGGAGGATATTTGGTTCATACACATTGTAGAAACTTTCATATTTGCTGTGCTTGTTGCTCACAGACACTAAAAATCACTCCTGCACTTTCTGATGCTGCTTTTTTTTCTCATGCATTACTGTGCAAAAACCTGTAAACAAGCGCCCATGCAGCCCCCACACCCCTTCTCTTTGACACACACTCGATTGTGTGCGTCCACACAACAGCCCATGTGTTGCTCTCTTCCATAAATAAGCCTGTTTTTTATGTCGGCTCCTCTGTCTTTTTTAAAAGCTCCATAAACGGCTCCTGTGTAAATCACGGCCGTGGCTGTCCGGCGCTGTCTCGCAGATGGGGTCCTCCAATACTATTGGATCATGTTTCACCACCGAGGGACTAATAAACCATTAGTGCTCGGGACAGATAGTGGATATTGTGTGTCTTTCAGTGGATTATGCACCTTCCGCCGCCGTGCTCGCTAACATGCCGGAAAGCCTCCTTCAAAAGCTGATTCTGCTCCGGCCTTGCTCTGTGTGATAACCCACGGGGCAGTGTAAGTGTGCAATAATGCTGTTTGACTACTTAATGAAATGCAATAAATCCTGGTGATAAAATTTTAGACAGTGGCTGGCACCGTAGTGCACCACCTACAGGGTGTTATTGTCCACCTAAATTACTTCTCCATAGGTTAATGCGCTGGAATAAGGTGGCTGTTAAATAAAATATTACGGTGTCATCAGGGTTCATCATGAGCTAATCGTTTTAGCATTAACTAGCGAGGGAGCACACAGGTTAGAAAAATATCAAGTTGCTTTATGTCTGAGAGGTGGCAAAGTGTGAAACATGGCGAAGGAAGTAAGTGGAAGCTATAAAAAGTCCAAATTAATCTTCCTATGCATCTGATTGTCCTCCTTAGCTCTAATTTCTGGGTTGTCTCTACTGTAGCAGCCTGCACCTGATTCCACGTCTAGCAGTCGAGACTCTTCTACTTTAACACCGACAGGCCTGCAGGAATCAAACCTGCGACGGCTCAGCAGCCCGACCACCCTGCAGCCACCTCAGCGTGCCACCGGGCTGTTTTCTTAGGGGCCTCGGCTCTGCTCGGCCGCTTTCGTTATTTGTTGTGTGAGTTTATGTTGGATGATGACGGGGTGTAGCTCATAGCTCTCCGACTTGGCAGGAGCCGTGTTGTTTTTGGGAACGAGTCAAATGTTCGAAATATGCCCATCGAGGGGGGCCTCGAGCCTTTGGTGAGACCGCAGTACCACTTCAGAATTTTCTCTGATCGTGTCTTTTGAGTTTAATTCCTCTGATGGACGGTAACAACGTCAGAATGCTGTGCTGCAGTTAGTGAGGACATGATTGGAAACAGCAAAGAGAAGATGATGGTTCACCTTGAATTTAAAGTCCTGGGAGGCACCTGGGGACAACAAACATCTGCTCTCCTGATCAGTGAGCAGGACGATGAATCCTGCTCGGATCCAAATTTGACTCAATAACAATTCTTTGAACTGATTCAGCACTTTTTAGGCTTAAATATCCAAAGCTAATTGGCTCCAGTCTTGCGAGCAGCAAATCTAAAGATGCAACAGCAATTATTTTTACCAGAGATCAACTGATTATCGACCGAAATCCAGTATTCAGCATTTTTCTGATTATAGCAGCAGTGTTGGTGTTGTTATTATTATTTAATCAGTTCCTGACAGGGGTGGACTGGACATCTGGCATACCGGGCACTGTTCTGGTGGGCCGGTGTCTAGTGGGGGCTGGTCAACAGGTATTCCCCCCCTACATAATTGGCCGGCCAGTTATGTGACCTGTTGTCCAGTTGTGTGTCTGACTGGCCATTCAGCACAGCCCATTGGTTAACTGTCAGTCAGGGCCTGTCAGTCACCCAGCTGCTGGATGGGCGGGGCTAAGAGAGTCATGGCAAGTGATCCAAAGTCAGGTGGGGAGTCTGACAACATCATGGAAAAACAACCACCGAAAAAACGCCCCGGTGGTGCTGAAAAGAAACGAATAAAAAAGATGGAAGCACTGGAAGCAGAGGCCTCCAAATGCACCAGAGTAACTGCGTTATTTGGTCCAGCAGCAGCATCATCTGATAGCGGAGGACAGACCCGGCAGACCATGCCCGATCCCGGCGCTACCCTCCTGCAAAAATCAGTGCTTGATTCAGTCAACCGATAACAACGTCGGCCGGTCTGGGCCAAAAATGCCAGGGCTGATTTTTTGCCTCAGTCCACCTCTGATTCCTGATAACAGAAAATAATCAAAATGTGCTAGTTTGGCTCAGCCACCTCTGTCTGTAGTTATTACTCTTTGGGTATAAGCAATGTCCCGCCCTAAGCTCTATCTGATTGGTTCCACATCAGCAGAATTTCAACACGAAAGTATTAATGTCTAAAAGGTTTTCTCAATTAAACATATATAAAACGCAAATGAAGGCAAGTCAAATATTGGTTATCAGTCTCCAAAAAAGACATACTGGTTGGCCCCTGGTTTTCATTTCTATACATCTTGATCACTAAATGAGTGATCAAGACGTTGTTTCATTTATAAATTGTCAGAAAATAGTCAACATGTCTCTTTAATTTTCCCAGAAAGCAAAAGGGCATCTTCACATTGTTTGTTCTGTCCAAGCAGCAGTCCAAAGATCAAGTGGATCCTGTTAACAATCAGACAAAAACAAGGAAATTCTCACGTTTGAAACACAAAAATGATAGTTTTTTTTTCCAATAAATGGCATAAATGAGCAAATGATGACCAAAATTACTGCCAGTTACTTGTCAGACAATTAATCTTTCAGTTGTAGATGAAACGCAGCGCCAAAGCTCTGCTCTTATCCAGTAACCCACTTCGAAGCAGTGCTTGATTTAAGCCGAGTACAGTTTAATAGATTTAGAACATTAAACCAGCGGGATATAATCAACTATATCTATATATATAGTTAAAATTAATTGTTGGAATGACAACCCCACCTCCTCCGTCATTAGATAGCATGTCACCGCTTGCCCATTTCTTCCAGTCCAATAATTAAATCATTGGACCAGATTTCCACTGCTGTGAAACGTGTCTGCAGCCAAACGGAGAAACCACAGCGCTGGCGACCGCGAGCAAACGCCGACTACGTTTCCGACATCTGTCTTGCAAAATATCTTCCCCGTGCAACCTCACGGCCCAGGGTTTGTAATTAGGATCCCTAATTACAGCATTTTTAAAAATACATATTTGTCAGCCAGGAAGTGTTTTCTACAGGGGTGATTCATGAAGAAATGGGAGGAGTTGTGCCCTAAAATTAGACGATCCATCAGTCTAGAAGCAATGCCACTCGATCACAGATGTCCTAATGTCACATTAAAAGACTTCATGGATCATAACTTGCTTAAATTTATTTAAAAAGAAGACACCATAGCATCTTTTGAGCTGAACTTTGAGGTCAAACAGATGAATGTGCGGTTTCACAAGGCCGCTGCAAGCTATTGGAAAACAGTCGGCCCGGGTGATAATTCCACCGGCGACCTTTTACTTCCACAAACTCTCAAGTGACGAATTCTGTGCTCAGCGAACAGACGAGAAGCAGTAACACTTTCCTTCAGACGCATTAAGATCCGTCGGCTCTGCCTCTGCAGCCAAGCTGGAGCTGCACCAGAACAAGTCTTGTCTCACGTCCACGTCTGAAATAGCGTGGCCGACAAAGTGGATCCCTGCGGAGTGCGGTAAAATAGAACAGAGGCATGGGTAAGGAACATGCGTCGGTGGCCGGGTAATTTGGGACATCTTTTTAGGAGTTGGCTGAACTGTTTCCTCCTACACGAGGCTGCACTGGCACAGTCTGCACCTCACACATATACAACACACACACACACACACACACACACACGGGCAGAGCTAACTTTCTGTCACTTACAGTATGTTTCGAGTTCACTCTTGCTGCACACAGCTACAGTACAGACTGCAAATTCCCAAGGACACATTCACACTAATGAAAATCCACCGTTTCCATACCTTTAGGCGACGAATATCGGATTTAGGGAAGCTTTTTTTGCTATTTGGTGCAGTCTTTTTTTGCTTGTGTGTGGATAAATGCCCAAACTAGTCTCGTTTTGCCATGGATTAAAAGTTGCGCGTTCACCTTTGTTGGTAGACGGAGCTGGCAGGTAGCTTATTATAGCATCTGCTCTCATGAACTTCTGTCAGTCCTCATCAGTTCCAAATTGGACCCAGAGACAAATCTGATAAGTGAAGTTATTTTTAAGCGAAAATGTCAAACGTTATTTGGTTCTAGCCTTTCTATTCTTACCATTTTAACCCAAAATATCCCAAGTATTGCACTCTAAAGATTGTTTCTGAGCTCAACAAAAAATATTACAGCTTGAAAACTTTGAGTTAAATTATGTTTAAACAACAAACAACACTGAGTTTGTGGAATTAGCTGTTCCTGCACAGTCAATTGTATTCTTTAATTAGCACTTACTTAATGACAGGTGGTGGTAATAATTAGTTTCAGCTTACTTTCTCATAAATATTAAGCTGTTCAAAGTATTATTTCTTGTCCTTTTAGGTTTGATGTACTTAACTACTATAATCATGAACGTACGTTTTTAAGTCGGCAAAATTTTACAATTAAGTTGCTTCTAAGTTAAGTGGAAAGGGAAGGGGACTTGAAATCCAGACGTCAAGGTGATGAAATTTTATTTATCAAGCCATTTTCCTAAAGTTACATCATCTTGACTTTCACTTTTTATCAACCAATGTAGGAATTTGAGCCTAAATTACACGCAATATTAAACTGATGCAATAACCAACATTATTATGTCAACACAACCCATGATAATAATCACTGCAACGTAAAAGGTTTATCTAAATCCGTAAATTCGTTTTTTTTATTTTGATCTCTTGTGTTACTGGCCTGTGGGTCGGACAAAACAAAACATTTGAATGAATGAATTTGAGATGCTGAAAGTTTACAAGTACAGCTCAACAGACGAAATCAACAAAAAATAGGTTCTTTTTAAAAAGAAATGAGAAACGTTGGCTTAGGAACAAAGCTTAGATGTAATAAACAATTACTTTAGTATATTTTTGTATTATTAAATGAGCTGGCATGGATAAATGGCTAAAACTATTATAGAAATTCATGTACTCAGATAGTAGTAGGTGACAGACTATATGCAAAACCCAGATAAGCTTAACAAATGTGAGATTTCAGAGCAACTTGTTGGACAGCCCACCCCTACCATTTAAACAATAAATTAGTCTTTTAGAATAAGGGCAGTCATCCCTCTTGAGGATTACTATAGACGAGCAACGACCAGCTGTTCTCATGGTGGAATAACTCTTTACTGAAGCTTGATGTTGGGCTTTGCTTCGCGTCACCCATCTTAACGTAAGCCACAGTAAACAACAGTCATGTAGGGAGGCTCTGCGACTGTGTCACTATACCACTTATAATGGCAAAACTTCTGGCCCAACTCTGTGACGACGGCAAAGTTCAACTTCCGTGAGCTCTCCTGCGCTAATGCGAGTAGCCGACCAGCTGCAGACGGTGTTGACAATGCAGCCTTTTGAGAAAACAGAGATCCAAAGGAGAGGAAGCTTTCCTATTAGCCGAGTCTCATGACCTCCGAGCTTTCAGCATCGCCACTGTCATAAAACACACTAATGAATTTCACTGTTCCCACTGCCGGTTCACGAGACTTGCTCTGACTCTGCTTATCGTCTCTTCGTCACATAAAGTCAGCTGTCCTGTTTTTGTACTCATGAGTGACGCTGATTTTTATGCTGCAGTATTACGAGAATCTTTATAACCTTTGTGAAGATCTGATTTATTACAGGGTTGTTGTGTTGATTTGCATTGGATAGATGGGCTTAATAGACTGGCAATTGAGTGTAAAACCCACAGATTGAAACCAGGTAGATGAGGCAGGTTGAGGAAACGTGGGTACAGCTAAAAAGATAATTGCAACACTTCATCACAAGGTGTGGACCACCCCATGATAATAAATAACAGTGTGAGAGTATCCAGGGGGAGATTTGATTTTTTTCCTCCCCCTCTTTAAGCTCTCTCTTCCCAGCAACACATTTTATTTTTGCTGCATCTTGATGTTTCAGGGACATAAACGGCAAACTCTCCATCCTAAAGAGGAGGCCGCTGGAGGGGCGGTGAAAAAAACAGGCAGAAAGAAAAGCCAGAGGGGAGTGCGATGGAAGGGACCGGTTGCCTCTTGCAGTGCGTCCCGAGGCGAAATGCTCCACGATTAGTCGAAAAGCGTTTCCACAAGCGGAGACAGAGTCACGGGGCTGACGTCTCACAGCCTGGAGGTGTCACATGGACACAAACATGGAGGGCATTTTGTGGTGGTTGGTGGGAGTTTGTGTTTTTAAAGTTGATCTTACTTGGCTGATCAGCACAGGAGCGATAGATTAGGGATTGTTGAATGATAATGGACGGATTGCTGAATGGATAAATGGATCGACTGATGCATGGATGGATGGATGGATGGATGGATGGATGGATGGATGGATGGATGGATTGGTTGCTGGACAATGGGTTTCTGGGTAATGCAAGGCTGGTGGATGGATGTATCAAAAGACAGATGCATCCATCAATTGTTTGATAGATAAATAAGATAAGATAAGATATGATAGTCCCATAGCAGGGAAATCTACAGTGTTCCAGCAGCAAAGGGGATTGTGAACATCAATAGAAAATTTAAAAAAGAACAATAAATATACAGAAGTACTACTAATATTGCACAGATTTTTCCATATGCAGATGCGCAGATCATTCTACACGTAGAAAAAAGATATTATACAGTGTCTTTAAATGTACAAAATACTCATAAAGCACAGGTTTGCATGCACTGGTGTTGCGCCAGAGTGAAATATGAATAGACATGCAGCTGAATGATGGATGTTGGTGAATGAGGTGGCGACGTAGATGAATGAAGCAAAAAAAGAAGAATGGATGAATGGCAGAGTTAGATAAATGGAACAACGGATGAATGGACGGGACAGTGAATGGATGGGGCTCTGGATGATAGGGATGAGAGTCAGAATGAGTGAATGAGGTTCTGTGTGATGGATGGAAGAATCAACTGATTAGCTGATGATGTGTAATGGAAGGACTGATGGAAGAACAGCAGGTTGGATGATGATTAGATGACAGATGATGGATAGATGAATCTAGATAGATAATATATGGCTAAATCTATAGATGGATGGATGTCGGATGGATGACTCTATAGATGGATGGATAGATAAATGAATCTATAGATGGATGGATATTGGATGATGAATCTATGGATGGGTGGATGGATAAATCTATAGATGGATGTTGGCTGGATGGATGAATGTTGGATGGATAAATCTATGGATGGATGTTGGATGGATAAATCTATAGATGGATGGATGTTGGATGGATGAATCTATAGATGGATGAATGTTGGATGGATGAGTCTATAGATGGATGGATAATAGATAAATGAATCTATAGATTGATGGATGTTGGATGGATGAATCTATAGATGGATGAATGTTGGATGGATGAATCTATAGATGGATGAATGTTGGATGGATTAATCTATAGATGGATGGATGAATCTATAGATGGGTGGATGCATGAATCTATAGATGGGTGGATGGATAATAGATAAATGAATCTATAGATGGATGGATGTTGAATGGATAAATCTATAGATGGATGAATGTTGGATGAATAAATCTATAGATGGATGGATGAATCTATAGATGGGTGGATGCATGAATCTATAGATGGATGGATGGATGAATCATAGATGGGTAGATTCATGAATCTATAAATGGATGGATGTTGGATGGATAAATCTATAGATGGGTGGATGTCTGATGGATGTTGGATGAATAAATCTATAGATGGATGAATGTTGGATGTTGAATCTATATATGAGTAAATCTATAGATGGATGGATGGATGGATGGATGTTGGATGCATGAATCTATAGATAGATGGATGTTGGATGGATAAATCTATAGATGGGTGGATGAATGAATCTATTGTTGGATCGATGTTGGATGGATAAATATAGATGGATGGGTAATGACTGGATGAGTCTATAGATGGGTGGATGGATAAATCTATAGATGGATGATGTTGGATGGATGAGTCTATAGATGGATGGATGATGAATGGGTGAATCTGTCGAGGAATGGTGATTGAATGGATTGGTGAATCAGTGAGAAAACAAATGGCTGAATTTTAGATAGAAAGATGCCAGAATGAAAGACTGAATCAATGGATGCATGGTTACGTTGGTTGCCAGTGGATGAATGGATGTCTGAAAGATAGATTTAAAGATGAGAGGATGAATCACACAATGCAGGACAGATCAATAAATTAATTGATGGCTGGAAGGACTGCAGGACTGATGACATGATGAATGAATGAATGAATGAATGGATAGATGGATAGACAATGGATGAATTGACTGATTTGTTGGTTATGAATGAAAAGACACATTGGTTACCCATTCATAGCACAACGAGAACAGTTGCACTGGTTAGCTGTGGATGGATGAATCACAAGGTGGATAGTCTGATAGATGATAAATGACGGAATGGTAGATCAGATCAATAAATCCATACAAGGTTGAAAGGAGCGCAGGGTAAATGAATTAATGGATGAAAAAATGGATATCTGAATGGAGAATGAATGGATTATTGGCTGATGATGAAAGGAAGGCAGCATGGATGGATATATGTTGGTTATTTGATGCATAAACTGATTGGTAGACAAGAATATATGGATTTTAAATAATGGATGGCAAGATATGAATGCATCATTGGATGAATGATTAAGTGAACGGATGGATAAATGGCTGAATGGATGAATTAACCTGAAGAAGGGCAGGATATATAGATAGAAGGATAACTTCTGGATATATGGAAATACAGTTGGATAAGGTTCCCTCATCTTGTGAAATTATAAAACATTAGTCAGCAGCACTGCCGTCAGTTGTTTAGTCTTGCGTTTGCGCCACATCACAAAAATATTGTCTTGAATCTCAGCCTTTTTTATGTGGCTTCAGACCGAGACGTTGCTTCACCAGCCCTCTGCTCGGCATTCAAGTCTGACTTTGCCCACTTTCAGAGAAAAATAGAAGCGTACCTTCCAGATGGTTGTATTTTTCAGTTCCACCGCGGCCACACAAAACAGGAAGACTAAATGCGCTGCTGTGACAGAACGATTGGCCTGTGGCCCGCATCCAAGGAAATTTGAGGCGTGAGCCTTCAAAAATAATTTAGTTGTTTGTTCTGTGTTGTGCAGCGTTGTGTTCCTTCTATTTGTTACTTTGAAGTGTAAGAGAACCATGAGAATTAGGTCAGTCAGCAACATTTGTTTTGTAGTCTGAATGAACAATGTGATACCAGTTCCTTTCTTCAGGTTTGCACAGACAAATTAGAAAGTTCTCATGTACATTTATTAAAACCAAAGTCTGATTGCAGCTTTTCAGCACCATTATGTGCAAAAGAGATTTAAATGTTCAGCGTTTCGGTAGGTGCAGTCATAAGACACCACATGTATCAGTGCACTTCTCTCTTTTCTCGTGCCATATTTGCTTTCCCAAATGGCACCATTTCCCACGTTGCAATAAGATCTCAGTCTGGGAAGCCATCCTGCTAAGGTTAAAGTGCCCAAGCAGAACATTAGTTTGATCATTAAATCCTTTGTGGTCACAGAAAGGTGGAAATAGAGATGAAAAAGAAGACGGGAGCGGGAAAAGAGAGGCGGAAAACCAGGGGGACATCTGCTACATACGAAGGAGGCTGCTGTCTGAGATGAAGGGAAAGCAAAAGGGGAAAGAGGTGAAGAGAAAAAAGAAAAAGGAGGATAAAGAGAGATCAGAGCAAACTCAGAGAGACAGGAGGGCTTCAGGCTGGCAGCCATGGTCAGTCTAATCCTGACCTCGGTGACAGACCTCTCACTGTTCCTCCTCCTCCGGCCTCAGGCTGTTCTGTCAAATGTTTCATTCACTCTCGTCCTGCTCATCACTTTCTCCTTCTCCGTCCGTCGTCATGCTCTCTTCTCCATGTGCACTTGTTATGTTTTCATCCCACTGTCTCCTCTGTTCACCATATGCTCTCCCTCTCTGTCGCTCTCTGCTCCATTTGACAAATGATGGTGAACTTTACTCTGTGTCCAATCTGAGCTCTTGGCTCTGTTTACCGAAAACTACACGCAAAATGATGACTGAGCTAATCGTCGCCCACCTGCAGCTGCTATTTCACTTGTTTACATCTGAACCTCATTATCACCAAAGGCTGTTTGCAACATTATTAATGGAAAAAACAACTTTCAAAAAAAGAAGCTACGGACTCAACAAAAAATCTGAAATATTATGGCCTCAAGAGTATTGATGTGGCTAATGTGTTAGCATACACACCCAGAAGGCAGAGAGCTGCATTAATATTCATTTGGAGTTCTGTTTGTGTGACCTTGTGAATGTAAATTCAATACTTTCTTTTTTAAACTCTGCTTTAGTTTGCACTAAGTCCTGAGGAAAAAATATGTGGTTTAGCTTCAAATGTTCCCCTTTGTTCACCAGCTACTTGCTGCTTTTGTCTCCTTTAGCTTCCGTGCCAACCAGGTAGCTGCTCTTTTAATCTGAAAGTTGAACCAGAAATCTAAGACTGAACCAAAACAGTGTTTTTAAACTGAAAGTGTTAACATTTCCTGGTCTATAGTATTCCAAACTCCTCAGTTATTGCTATGATTGTCGATAAATATGCACCTGTTAGCCATGAGAGTAACTAGCAAGGTTAAGCTAACCAGTTAGCTGGAAAAAAAAGTTAAGACATTTTATTTAGTATTTCTATAATGAACAATGCAATGAAGCATTTAAAACAGAATTAGGTAACTTTTGAAGTTGTATATAAGTTTAAGAAGGTTTCATAGATATCAGTTTGGTATGTTAAGCTAAGGAAAAGAAACAAAACAGGCACACCTCAGTCAAAATAAGCTAACTTCTATCTGTTAGTTAGCTAACTAACTAACTAACTCACTTAATGTTTCCAGTAAAAGCTCATACAGGTTTAATATAAATGTTTTTGTGAAAGGAAAGCCTTACAAACCTTTTCAGGGCACACCTTAGTCACAATACACTGACTTCTGTCTGTTAGTTGGCTAGCAATCTAAGCTAACTCACTTCATTTATCCATTGAAAGCTCAGTCAGGTTTGACATAAATGTTTTAAAGCATGGGAAGCCTTTGTCTGAGACCATAGGGAAACTTACTTGGCTATTATTTAATCTTTATCTTAATTATTTTATAGTAGTGAAACTTAGATTTTCCATTTTGAGGATACTTTAAACAACAAAATGGCCACTAAGTTAAGTTCAGATAGACACTTTTAGCCAGTTTGAAAAAACACGTAAGATAATTTCACTGTAAAACTGATTGACAAGGCTGCTTGGTGCCAGATTTTTAGGGTTTATTTAGGCTACGAGCAAATATAATTATTGACTTCCACCATTTATATGGTAGTTGGGAGTAAGAACAGAGGACAAACACTGGCGAACAAACAGACTTTCCCCAGCTGACTCGTGTCTTTCAGCAGCAAATATTTGTCTAATGGGAGGAAGGGTGAACTTTGAATCCTGCTATTGTTTCTCTTATGTAAGTGAATATTGTTTAGATTTGCTTTTCCAAACAATTATGGCCGCGAACCCTGTGAATCGCCTCGCACATATGGAAACACTGATGCATACGTACTGTGCAAACTGCACACACAAACAAAGAAAACTCACACCCGAGCGCGCGCACGATAAAACGAACAACTTGCCGTGATCGGACCAATTGTGCAGTCACCAGCGAACTACACACCAGCGCAGACTCGCACTTTCACACACAAATGAAAACACATGTCAGATTAGATCCTTAACGAGCAGATTAACGAGGAGAGGGTTTAGCAGGAGAATGGTGGGGGGGAAACCCAGTCGACAGCGTCTCACACACACACACACAGCTGCAATCCCAGGATTTACAGGATGCAGTCGCTGATACACTCCAGATGTTCTCAAAGCAACACACTCACACACACACTCACGACAAAGAGGCATCCGTCCGAGTAAACACTTGGATTTTACAATGACGGCAAATCTTGTTTTGAACTATTTTCGTGCGCTGCTTCGATTGGCTGTTATTTAATCTTGTGTTAAAGCTCAATATGTTTAGGTCCGCTGTGAACGCTGGATGTACAGTAAGCATGGAAAGGACAGATGTTGGTAAACAGATGTTTGGTGCATTGCCGGATTGGCCGGTGGAACAAACTTGGCGATTTTATCCAATGAGTCATTGGTATCACTTTTGGGATTACACTTAATCTGGTGGCATGGCCCCTGTTAAATCCTAAGAGGGGCTGAAGCTTGACCTTCATCAACACAAGAGTCCTTTTTTGAAACACCGATTGCAACAACACGATTCAAACATCTGAGAAATACGTATTTTTTTTGCAAACGCCAAAGGCATTTCTCTCTATTTTCCAAGCACTTTGGTCCTGATAACTAAAAAGAATCAAGTGTTTTTCTGCGCTGAGGTCCAGCTTCCACACCTCCGCAAAGAGCTCTCAGGGAAAACAGAGAAACACGTCCAGTTGGCTTAAGTGAGAAAATGGCCCAGTGTGAACTTTAAAATGCCTTTAAATGGACTGTGTAATTCAAAATCTCTTTGCCCTTATTGCAGTTTTTCACAAAGGCACTTAGCAAACTCTTAGGATGTAGGAATTGCCAGATTTAGTGAGGCAGACAGAGAGAAGCCTTGACCCACTTCTTTCTATGTCAGATGCATGAAAATCAAACTGGCCTACATGTGTCTCGGTGTCCCAAAAGTCACAAGACGCCACTCAGAAATTTGAACCATCTACCAGATATGAGGGACTCAGCTTCCCTCCGTGTGATTCAGTTCCAGTGTGGCTGCCGTGTCGAAGCTCCAGAACAGGTCAGAGTCGGGATACGAAGGTTGGAGTTCAGTCAGTGGGTCAAACTGTGTCCTGACCTCCTTCGGGGAGCATGAGCAGCCCGGGAGGCTTTGTCCTCTTTAAACATGCGTGACGGGAAAGACGTCCCCAGTGGAGCTAAACTGGTCGTTGAGCAGCGGGATGGACAATAAAGTCTTTTTCTTCTTCCTCGGCTTGTGAAGGAACGTGTTGTGTCAGTCTGGGTAGAGACGCCCAAGGGTGACCTCCAGCCGAGACATGTAGGTTTGAAGATGCACAAAGATCTCTGGGGCAGATGATAAACAGATTAAAATGTGCTGCAGGCGACGAGGTGCGTGCGTACACAACACAAATAGATGCAACAGACATGAGTGTGTTCGGCCTGATGACCCACATGTTTGGGGTCAGCGTTGCTTCTAAACAAAACCTGCAGCTTTTACTTTAATTAAACTCGACTCTAGTTTGTGTCCATCATGTCAACCTTTCAGCTCCGTGACCACCAGAGTGACTCTGTATCATGAGCCCTCAGTAATTCTGAATCAGGCTGCGGAATGAAGGAAACCCAGCAGGTTTTAGGGAAGTGAATGTATTAGTCAGCCCGAGTGTTGAAAGCCAAGACAGCGCAATCATCGGCGTGTCAGCAGAACATCATTCGCTCTTGTGTTCCGTGCTTACAGTTAGCATCGTGCACATCAACCCTCTGAGCTGGTTGTTTTTTAATGCTCCTGTCACATTTTTACTTATGTTTCACTGCAATGTAGCGTCATGCTCGTCTGTAAAAACAGCACAACCATGGCTAGAAGTAGAAAGAACTCAAAAACGTCGACAAAAATTATCTTGCAATAAGTTGAAAGCTGAATATATTTAATTTTACAACCTGTAATACCTTTTTTCCATGCACCCACAGGCGTTACCAGTAGAAAAAAATGTGAATCTAGAGATATTTTACTACTTCCATTATCTATACCCCACTTAATCCTCTGTAGGGTCATGGGGGGCTGGAGTCTATCCCAGTCAAATCAGGCGAATGCAGGGGACACCCTGGACAGGTCACCAGTCTATCACAGGGCTACACATAGAGACAGACAACCAAGCACACTCTCAGTTACACCTACGGGCAATTTAGAATCATCAGTTAACCTCAGCATGATTTTGAACTGTGGGAAGAAGCCGGAGTACCTGGAAAGAACATGCAAACTCCACACAGAAAGATCCCAGGCGTCCTAACCGCGACGCGAACCGGGGATCTTCTAGCTGTGAGGCGACGCTGCTAACCACCGAGCCACTGTTCAGCCCTATTTTACTACTTATATGTTGTACCTAGTGTCTGCTCTGCACAAACACAGCCTGCAGTTCAGCCGAGAATTCTCTGAATGTTTGTCATGTGACTGCTGGTGGCAATCTTTTGTCTTTTACACAATCTGGTTGGAGTGAATGGGTTATTTTTGGTATTTTGATCAAACATCACGATTTAAAGCTTAGATTTTTTTTCGGTAGTTTTCCCGATTTAACATCACATCACAGATGAGCAGTTCAAGGACTGTGAGAAGTCTTTTTGTGTGTTTTTACAGTTTATAGCTCTGATAAATGTAGTACTTTCTGTTGTTTTTTTAAAAAATAACATACCTTCCCTTCCGTGTTTTGGGTTTCAGAGGGTTAAAATGGGTTCTAATAGGAAGTAGCTGCAGTGTTTAGATGCTTTACTCAAACAGAAGTCTCCAGTTTCCTGCATCAGAGTCCTCTATGTACCGACGAAAGACACTTAAGTTTGAAAATAAGGGTCTTTATTATGAGAAATGGTCCCTTCGTGTGAAATGATTTACACATAAGGAGCATTTTTATGTTTCAGCAGGTCCTTGTGAGGCTATCAGTAATTGTACATTATATGTCTGGCAGTGAAAACTGTGGAAATGTTTCATCACCTTGAATTAATCACGTGCTTTTCTTGTAAAAATCTGCTATCAATAACTCATGGCGGCTTCCTACTGTCATTCATCATGCTAAAGTGTTAGCGCGGAGCTTCCGGAGGCAGTAATCCTCGAAGAACGCAAGAATAATTTGGGTGTTTTTGTTTTTATGACCGAAGAGCTAATTTTGCAAATGGGCTAATCTCCATATAAGTTGGTTTATTTTTCAAATGTTAGTCATTAGGTCCCAACACCAGCAGGCAGTTCTGCTCAATAACAATTTTTCTCCGTTTCACAGCCTCCAACTGTTTGCTCCTCGTCTCTCTGTCTGTCAGCTAGCCTCTCTCACGCCGCCACACTGAAACAATCCCTGCTGGAGTTTCTATATTTGTGTCTGAACGGAGCTGGATAATTAATGTCACATGTTTCTTTTGGGAGCGAGAGGGACGGACGTATAGCCAGCCAGGCAAGGCCCGTCTGTGAATGCAGATGAACTTGTCGAGGGGCTAACACATGTCAGAGTGCAGTGGAAGTGACACCGTGTTTATTGCTTTGCCCTTAACTCGCTTTAGAGAGGTGTGGATTGAGTGTTGGTTGACAAAGGGCCTTTTTCCTCCCAAATCTCTCAGGTGCAGAGCGAGAAGTCTCGACTTTCTCCCGATTCAGACTCGGAAACGCCCTTCAGTGTTTATTTAAGTCTAAAGTTACCCAGACGGACTCAGGAAGCAGCGAGTTTTATGACGCCGATTCAACTTCTGCTGGCTTTCTGTGCTCAGACGAAGGGGCTCGCGCTCACGTGGATTTCCATTCTGTGTGCTTGTTTCTCGTGAGCACTTTGAGCCACGGAGAAACTTTGCCGCTCTCAGAAACGTCGACTTTGACTTTCCCCCCTTTTTCCGCATTAAACAGCAATGAGTTTGCACCAAATCTCATTTCATCCTTCAGGGTCCCTAAACAGTCGAGGAGAGCAGAGGAGGAGGGGGGAAACACGTTCTCCTTCCCTCTTCTGTCGGATTAAAGCTTCCTAAATGAGAACAAATTCCACCTCCTCCTCGCCTCCCGTTTTAATTTCCCAGCAGGATTGCGCTGCCGTGGCTTTGTATCTGCACGGCCGAGGTGAGGGATGAGGATATTCATACTCGGGCTGCTTGGCCCAATTTATTTTTTGGGCAGAGGAGGCGCGTTCTGTGGCTGGATGTGTGTGATCCCAGTGGCTTTAATAGGATTTCCTCAAATGCGTTTTCTCAGTTTCTGGAAATGGTCTTTATCGTCACACTGCAGATACTGAGCTTTAGCAGTCATCTGACACCAAATTCAACACTTGAGCTTACAGAATCTGATGGCTGATCGTTCAGTAAGGCGGCATTAGTGAAGGAGGTTGTTGCTGCAGGTATTTGTTGATGTAAAGGTGTAGGTTGTGCGTGAGGAAATTATATGCAAACATCAGTGAGTGTTGTGTATTTGTAAGACCGATATTTGACTTTGAAAGTAAGATAATTTTCGGAAAGTGTCTCAGATGTCTGTGTTTGTGTGTTAAGACTTCATGTTGAAATGAATGTCAGTGTCAGAGTAACAGTCTGGGTTGAGTTGAAGCGAAGAACTCCACATGTTTTGCTTGTCATTGTAGGGATGTCAACACCTGCAATGGTAGCAAGTGTTGCTCGTTAGTTAGCAGCAGTCCTGGAAATTGTTTCGGGAAAAAAATCACAAAATACTGATTATTTTAGTTTATTATCCTGGCAAACAAGAAACGCTGTGTGAATGTGAAATTAAAATGTCCTGATATAATTCAAAAGTACTTCTTTTTAAAAAAATGTTTTGGGAGAGAATTTTTTCTGTATTTTACCTTCGCCAAGGAGGTTATGTGATGGCTGGCGTTGGTTTGTTTGTTTGTTTGTGTGCAAAATAACTGGAAAACTCATGGACGGATTTGGATGAAATTTCCAGGAAATGTGTGAAATGGGACAAGAAACAAATGGTGAAATTTTGGGACTGATCCGGATCACCGTCTGGATCCAGGAATTTTCTTATGCAAGTGTAACCAGGTGGACAATTACATGCGGTTTACTCTAAAAGCCACCAGATGGCACTCTTGTTTGTGGGGTAACCCCCTCTGACCACATGAGATTTGGGGTCTCCACGCGACAGACAGTGACAATGATGGCTGTTAGGAGCTGCTGTGCTAGAGGCCGCGCCTGTTCTTTAGGTCGGATGGGGTGAAGGCCGCATTGTCGGTAGGACATTTGAACTGTCTGTAATTACATTTGTATCTGTAACGTTCCATACAAAATATGTGAATTGGGAGATTGTGTTGGGGGTGGACTGAAGCTCCTTGGCAGAGGTATGAGCTCTCTGAAGGCTTTTCTAGTATTGGTAGAGCAACAGAGTGAAAGTGGGGGAGGCAGCAGAGTGACAAGCAGCAAATGGTCTTGACCTGGACTCGAACTCATGACCACTGTTAAGGGACTGAGCCCATGTGGTATCACCTTAACTCAGTGAGCTAATGTGATACCACATGGGCAAAAATGCTTCTAAATACAGTCCCAGCGAGTCACTATTAAACATGACTGACTTCTTGTCCTACACTACTGAGCTTACTGACTAGTACACAAGAAGGCCACACCTCAAATTTATATTGGAAGGCCAGAGGGATGATTGATACACACTGTGACAGTTCATACAAATTAATTTGATGAAATGGGATTATAATTTACATGTAGATGAATATAAATCCTCTACAAGCACTCAGGCTGCAACTATCAGTTATTTCCATTTGGTTATTTTACAATTAATTGATTAGTTGTTTGGTTTTATTATTTAAACAATGTTGATCAGTGCTTCCCGAAGCCCAAGATGACGTCCTTAAATGTTTACATATTCAGATTACTGTTACAGGAGAGGAAACAAGCCACAAAATGCTTACATTTAAGAAGCTTCTGTTGGAAGATTTTGACTTTTATTTCTTTTACAAATTACTCCAACTGTTAATCAGTATTCAAACTAGCTGGGAATTAGTTTAACAGTTGATCATAGTAACAACACAGCATAAACACAATGTAAAACTATTTTATTTAAAGACTTATGTAAGAACATATGTCATATAAGTTGAATTTATTTCATTATTTATCTTGTGAGAATGTTAAAAACCTGGAATCAACATGAAGAACATTTTTCTAAATGCCCACAGGTGCTACCCATACTGGGAAAAAACATGACTCTACATACTACATACTTGTCTCCCATCTGCTCTGTTCGAACACTGCCTGCAGTTCAGCCAAAACATCTCAGAATTGTCGTCACGTGACTGTTGGTCGTAGGCGGGTCACCAATGACTTTCCGATTGCGCAAAAGACCACAGAATTTTTTCTTTTTTTCAGAATCTATTTAGTCCAAACCGTTTATTTTTGGCAATTTTTAATAATGAATCATGTGGAATATTGTGGCTTTGATGGCATATCACGTTTTTTAGCTTAGATACTCGTCAGTACGTGAGTAATGGGCGAGTAGTTCAAGGACTGTGGGAGAGTTGACAATCGGAGAATTCTTTCTGCTGTTTCGGTTTCTGGCTCTGATGAATGCCTCGGTTTTGGACTTTCATTTAAAGATGACGTTCCTTTTAGATCCAGAGGTGAAAGGTGAAGAAGAACAGACATCATCTGCACCGAATTTACTGGATGATCATTATTAGGGGTGTAGATGAGGCAGTTGAAGTTGTGAATCGCTGTTGTGCATGTGAGTTATTTTGGCATCTATGCAAATATGTGAGTCCGCATGAGAGTTATGAGAGCGGGGACCTGACTAAGAGTATTGGTGGGGAGACGACATGAGCTGTCTTATGTGTGAGTAAGACAGGAGATGATGTAGATTTTTCGGTGAACACGGGGGAGGTGAGAAACAGGGACGGACTGGTGTGTGTGCGTGTTAGCGTGTGTTGGCGTGTGTGCGCGATGGCAGGTGGCATCGTAGTGTTTTCTGCTCGCAGACTCCGATGCAACACACACACATGTGCCATCTGTAGCCTCCCAGCAGAGCTCAGAACGTGACTGGTCAGCTTATCTGCAGCAAAACACAGAAACCACTCATGTATTACAAAATCTGAACATTGTAGCCTACAGCATCCCCTGTGAGTGTGTGTGAGTGTGTGAGTGTGTGAGTGTGTGTGCGCTTGTATTACTCACAGTGGGAGGATGAAAATCTGTTCACACAGTCACATTGTGGAGGCTTGGCTTGTGTTTAGGGGCTGAAAGCTGGTCCCAATAAGGAAAGCTATTAAACTGGTTGACTTGGTTAGAGTTGGGGGTCAGACTTGTAGTCGGGTGGTTTGGGTTCAGGTTGGGTTAAGTCTCCGGGGAATCAGAGCAAGTTGGCTTTCGAAAGTGACAAAACCACTTAACAAGACTGCGGCTTTTAATGGGGACCATGAGTTTATGTGTACAAAAAGCTTGTTTTATATGCGCCGTACCTGAGAGGATTTGGGCTTAACATGAAAAGATCTGTCACATATTGTGCTTTCTATTTCAAGTGAAGCTTAGATAGTAGCTGTAGCTGTGTTCACAACATGTTTTATGCACATTTTGAAGTATTGCATTAGAAAAAATGGGAAATACTTCACTGATTTCACTAAAAATCTTCAGGTGGTTTCTGATTTTTTTTTTTATTAGAGTTACATTACTTCTTTAATTGTATGCGAAGAAGAAACCTTTATTGCCACAAATACATTTTTACAGCATTGTGAAATGTTGTTTTCACATATCCCAGTTGGGGTCAGAACACAAGGTCAGCCATGGTGCGGCGCCCCTGGAGCAGGAAGGGTCAAGGGCCTTGCTCAAGGGCCCAACAATGGCTGCATTGGGGTTTGATCGTCTGACCTTCTGATCAGCAGCCCAGAGACTAGACCCTTGTGCTACCACTGCCCCCATGGCATTCGTCTATGGATAGCATGAAACCAATACCTGCTGATTTGAAATCACTGAAAACAGTTCCCGAAGACTCCTCTACATTTTTCTCCGAAGTTTTGTTTGTTTCTTTTTTGTATTTTTTTTAGCAGTTAGCAAACAGCCGCTTTTTTTTCTGCCCTCTTCTACTGTGTTTATTGCTGTGTAGCCTGTAGCGCCACCTTCTGGAAACATTATGCAGTGTCGTTTATGCACTCTAATGTAATAACAAGCCAAACTCACATCCATCCATCCATCATATATACACCGCTTGATCCTCTGTAGGGTCGCGGGGGGGCTGGAGCCTATCTCAGTCGACACTCTGGACAGGTCACCAGTCTATCACAGGGCTACATATAGAGACAAACAACCAAGCACACTCTCATTCACACCTACAGACAATTTAAAATCATCAATTAACCTCAGCTTGTTTTTGGAGGAAGCTGGAGTACCTGGTGAAAACCCACGCTGCACAGGGAGAACATGCAAACTCCACACAGAAAGATCCCAGGCGTCCTAACCGAGACGCGAACCGGAGATCTTCTAGCTGTGAGGTGACGGTGCTAACAACTAAGCCACCATGCAGCCCCCAGATTCACATTTTCTTTATAAATGTTTTGTGAAATTTCAAAAGTTTGCTTCTAATTTCATTCATGTTTTGATAATTGTATAGAAACACAGCTTGAATCTGAACGTCTAAGCTGCTTTGTGAGAGGTAACTGTAGTAAACTGATGCAGAAAGCAGATGTTTCATGCACTGTGCCTCGTACAAACTAAAGCTCAGTCAGGTAGAAATAACTCATGAACAGGAAACAGGAAGTAACACATGAGAACGTCACCCTTAAACTGCTGTTTGCGCTGTTGTCTGCAGTTTATATTTCAACTGGTGCAGCTTCCTGTTTTCAGCGACGAGATGAATTTATGTTGTGTTCAGGTGAACTTCCAGGGAACGCAGTCTGACAGCAGACAGTGTACATGAAGAACAGACTTGATGTTTAGGTCGTGAAGAAAAAGTAGTTATTTTTGCACCATATCAGACAATGATGGGGGAACATGACTGGACACCCGGCACACAACAACACACTGCTTCAATGTTCGAGTCGCTCTCTGTCTGCAGCCGAGTGCAACAAGTTCACATCTTTTTGCTGAGGTTGTTAAAGGCCATTCTGGCTAATGAAGGAAATCACTGAAGGAGGCAGAAGTAGATGAGGCCGGTTGGAGAAAAGTGGGCATGCCAGGAAGTTTATTGCAGCAGTTGATCAAACTTTAACACCTGAAGATCTGGTTGGGAAGCTTTTGGAAGAAGCGCTTAACGTCTGGAGAGGAAGACGGCGTCTGCACACACAGATCCAGACGAAGGGAAAAGAGAGGTGGATGGAAGAAATGAACGTCGGAGTGGAACGGGGGGGGGCGTGACGGCGCTCTGCAGAAACACTGAGTCACTCCCGGCTTCGCTTTGCTTTGCGGGAGGCGAGTGCAGCGACGGCTCAGGCTTCGCCCTGTAAACGCTCCGGTGATGCCTTCCAGATGCTGCTTTAAGACGTCAGGAGGCAACGCAGCACAACACCGCGAGCGTGTTAATGAGCTGCAGCGTTTGCTTATAGCTCAGGACTCCAGTGGCTTTGGGAAAGAGGTGGGATGGAATTCAGGGCCGTGTGAAGAAAGAAGTCCCCCTCCTCTGTCTGGATCTGCCACATCCTCATTTGTTTTAAATTTGGCGTGATGGTCAGCGCCGAGCCGTGGCCGCTGTGGTCGGCTCGCTTACTGTATCGGAGACGACCTTTCAAACCGCGTGGGCTGTCACGTCGTAATAAGTTGCTGGGTTTTTGCCGCGGTGATTTATTTTCGATCTGTGAAATGGCGTAGGTGTGATTTTTTTTTTTTTGTCTTTCTTTGCTGTTGGAAATTATGCTAATTCCAGCCGCCCGCTTCTCGTAGTTTTAAATAAAGCTTCAAGAGTCAAAGTCGGGAGCTGAGTTTTGGCTCCAGAAGCGGTGGAAAAGGGAAAGTATGCGAACGCTGCCGACAAAACAACATCAGCTCCGGGTCCAGTGGCTTGATTCTTCGGTAGATTTTGACTCGATCGCGAAGTTTTCACAGAGTTTTCCGAGTTGTCACAAGACTAAATATGACTTTCAGGACTTCTCATGCACTTCTGCTAAAAAAAAAGTGTTCAGATCCAGCAAATAATGGATAATTATAAAACTGATTAGTGTTTTTCTGTATAATAAGATTCATGATTTCACTGTTTGCCCCTAAAAATTAACACCAAATGTATATTAAACCATATATTGAGTGTCACATTTGCATCTTTTAACAAGAGAATCACTTTAATGCCTAATTTTTTAACCAGTGCTGGAAAAATAGAATAAAACGATGCAATTTGTAAGTGAAAATACCATAATAACAGGCAAAAATCACACCAACAAAGAAGCTTTAGTTTAATCTGCCCTGAGTCGTGTCTGGAGAGCTTCCTGGCCACAACAACCTCCACCAATCACATGGTTTCACAGCAAATAGCCTGAGAAGCAAAACCCAGGGGAAAGAAATACGAGCGTTCAATTCTGACCTTCTTTTTTCTGAACCCCGGCAGCTCCTATCGTCTGGATTATGACATCAGAGCAGCAAGGGGACGCCGTTTAGAGCGATTCTCACGAGTAAATCAAAGTGGAATATTGCAAAAGTAGCAGAACAAAACAGGGATTCTTGGGGCCGCGTTTCCCCAGAGAAATTACATAGCTGGGCAAAACATCATCATTCATCCG
Source organism: Dascyllus trimaculatus (assembly GCA_024666655.1). Classification (NCBI taxonomy): domain Eukaryota; kingdom Metazoa; phylum Chordata; class Actinopteri; family Pomacentridae; genus Dascyllus; species Dascyllus trimaculatus. The sequence goes on from CM045454.1 coordinate 6,202,447, forward strand.
GTTGTCTGATTTTTCTGAGGAAAGCTGCTGTAATTATCGGCCTTCGTTGAATAAATCACTCGACCCGGGGTTTGTTTTATTATTACTTTGAGTTGTAGAGCACTTCTTAAAGACAGAACCGTGTTTCTGACCTTTCCTTGCACCTCCTTCAACCGTTTACTGTCCTGCGCGTCGCTGTGGTTAATAGCATGAGGTGCTAATTTAAACGGCGGCCACTCTGCCCTTGAGCATGGCGTTTGCTGCATTCAGAGGGGCCGGTGTTGCTGATGAGCGATGTGAGGCGATGGAGGGGAGGCTGCTGCTGCTGCTGCAGGGCTGCCGACTCAGAGACTCTCCTTAAGTAGAGTGTGAAGAGACGGAGCCACTTCATTAAACGGCCTGTCTGTGTAAACACCGACTGCCTGCAGGACGAGCCGGAGTGACTGACGGACTGAGCGAGTGCAGCCATCTGCATGCGGCAGCACACGCCTTCCCTCCACCTCCTTCTCTCCCCGTGGCTCTGGCTTTATGAGCCTCTGTAAGACATGGCAGGGAGGGAGGGAGGGAGGAGAGGTGGGAGTTTGATGCTATGAATAAAAATGCCATCACCTAAACATCACCGTCGGCACTAAGACTTTACAAGTGAGCACTTAAGTCCATTCCTCACCGGGCATGTAAAGCCGAACACATGGAGACCGAGACTCGGAGACAAAGAGGGAAAATAAAGTCAGAGGAGGAGCAGATTTTGAGCACCTGCGGCACACATACCTCGATTTAAACATCGACTGACTCTGTTTATGCCCTGAGCTGTCCGAGGGCTGCTGTACGTTTCACAAAATGGAAGGTTGAGAAATGTGTCGAGGTTGTTTATTAATCTGATTTGATCCTTTTTAGAGGGTTTCGCTGCAGAAATGAGCGTCTTGATTATTAGTTATGTAAATAACTTGCAGCATGAAGACGGTGCAGGACGAGGGCTGAGCTTCACATGGAGTCTGGATGTTGTGTCGACTCTCTGCAACTAATGGTTATTGTTGATTCATGTGTCGATCATTTTCTGTATTAACTGATGAGTTGTTTGGCAATAAAATGTCAGAAAATGGTGAAAAATGTCCATCAGTGTCTCCTAAAGCCTCGGATGACGTCTTGTTTTGTCCACAACTCAAATACCTTTCAGTTTAAAGTCACAGAGGAGGAAACAATTCGAGAAAATATCACATGTAAGAAGCTGGAACCAGAGAATTTAGACTTTTTCTTGTTTGGAAATTGATTGAAACTGATCAATCTAATAGTTATTTTGAAGTTTTAACTGTTGCATCACATTAATGTAGAAGCATCTTATTGCAGGTTTGGTGAAAGTAAATTAGACAACATCGGTAGCCCTCAGAGGTCACGCCGACGTGTTACGATCAGAACCGGAAAACTACCACACGTACAACTTCACTAGAAAGTGCAGATCGGAAACTCTCTCCCAGTATTTGTTTGACGTCGATAAACGAGGAAAAACTGGAGATAAGATGTTCTGAACTTGCGTGAATAAAAGCATGCGTAAAATGTAATTGTCCGAAGTGTGTTTCAACGTCATCGTCATTTCTTGTCGTTTTACAAAAGGGGAAAAAAAAAAAACAGTTGAAGCATGTTTTGTGTTTTTTATTGTAATAATATATTTTTTCAAATCAGATTTTATATTTTTATGGCCGTACCGTCTTGTGGATGCCCGATCCTGTCAGATCTCAGAAGCTAAGTGAGGTTGGGCCTGGTCAGTACCTGGATGGGAGACCGTGAGGGAACACCAGGAAGCCTGGGTGGATGCAGTGTGAGAGTGAGTGGTTGGTGGTGGTTGGAGGGGCCGATGGAGCAGACAGGCAGCCTGGCCTCCATCAGTCTACCCCTGCATACGTAGCTTAGCACCATGGAGTATGGAGTGAATGAATAATGCAATGTAAAGTATCTTTGAGTGTCTAGAAGAGCGCTGTATAAAACCAATGGGTTACTATTATTAGATTTTTCAATTCAGTTGTATTTATATAGCGCATATTTACAACATAAGTCGTCACGTAGCGCTAAACATTGTAAGAAAGAACAGGAAACAGAAAACCCAACAATCCAAAGTTGCTTTTGGATTCTCTATGAGCAGCAATCAGCGACGGTGGGAAGGAACCAAAAACCCCCTATGATAGAGAAGGGGGGAAAAAGCGTCCGGCAGAACCAGGTTCAGGGAGGGCGGCCATCTGCCTCGACCGGTTGGGTTGGGAGTGGGGATGAGGAGGGAGGGAGGGATAGCATTTTTGTGTGTTTTTGGCCCCAGTATGTTAATATAATAGATCAAGGTAAAAAAAATAATAGTCACATTATATCGGTGCTGATTTGCTGAACAAAGAGATCCCAAACGTGGGCGTGGTCGACATGTTCTGGCATTTAAAGGCAGAACATGTCTTTATATGTTCCAGTTCCCAGTTCTGTTGCTGGTATTCGAGCAGCAACATCACTGGTTGGATTCAGGCGGGGAGCTTCGTTTTATGCTTCTTCTACCTAAAAGCAAGAAATAATTTTTAATAAAAGCCTGTTTACACGTTTAGAAAATATACTTTCCAATTTATTTTTTTTGGGGGAATCTTTCAAAAGGCGCTAAAAGGATTTAGGTTCATGACTCCGTCCAGCTGCTCAAGACCTTGAACTGCTAAAACTTCAGCTTCCAGAAGCACAAAAAGCGCCGCTATGACCTGAAAGATTAGTTGCTGGTGAATCCAGACAAATCCTCCGAGCTTAGTGCTGCACAGTAGCTTTGTTTTTCTCTTCAGCATGTGTCCGTCGTTGACACACAGACACCAGGACCTTTTAATCCAGATGTCTGCGACAGATTTAGGAGAGAAAAGCAAATTTCCCATGTCAAGCTCATGAAGAGAGTCTTTGAAAACTTAACAAAGTGCCTGTCTGGACGTTAATGCTGTTAGCCATCAGGAAGATCACCAGTCGGAGACGAGCTAACTGTCTGGCTTCAGTCAGAACCTGATGAGGGGCTCTGTGGGAATATGCTAAAGGTGTGTTTATCTTTTCTAGCTGTAGCAAATACATTTAACCCAGCGCTGTTATTTATCGGGCTGCAGGTCGGGAGGCTTGTTTTTGAATCTGTGCATTGGAAGGGAAGGGTCTCATTAGACATACATTCCTGTGATTCCACGCATTCTGACCTGAGAGCCTCTCCTGCTGCCTCGCTGAAGGAACAATCTGACACTCTGGAAAAGTTCCTCAGGAGAACTTTGTGTCCTCTTGTCTGGGAGGTCGGAGGTGAGACGCGGCCTCAAAACACAGAAACCCCAAAGCTGGTATAGATTTTCTGTCTCGCTCCAGACCACCACAGATGACACCGACCGGTTCTGCAGCTACTGTTGTTCTGTTTTTTACCCGCATCGGCTTGAATTCTTTGCGAGGCCGAATTGTTTCCACAGCTGGCTGCAGTGAGGGAGAGGTTTTGTATATCATATAACAAGCTCTGTCTAATACGCTTTATTTGTGCGGCACTTACTGAAACGTCTACAGAGTGCTTTCAGACGGCGTGGCAATAATAAAAGACAAACGTCCAAACAGTGACGTGTGATAAACTGGAGCAGAAGAAAACATCATCGTCATCATGTGACGTTTGCTGTGAATAATGACTTTTCCACCCTGCATGTTCTCAAGCCCCCGACATCGGAGGCATCCTGGGCTTTCCACTTGATTTCCACTGGGTTTTCCCGCTCTGACAGCCAAACGAGAAATCTGGAGCTGGGAAAGGACTGATGGTCCTCTCAGATTATCTGTCAGCAATCTTCACAGTGATCTCAGCTCTCCTGATAGCATCGAACACGTCTGATACGTTTGACCTGGTATAGACGGCCATCAGAGGGTTGGCTGGTGTGTCGGACGCAGCCAGTAAGATGTGGCTCTGCTGTCTTGATTAGTTTTCCAGTGAAGACCTCCAGACCACAGCGATGCTTCAGAAATCAGCTCGCCGATTTAAAGAAGAAATGCTGGCCTGCTTAAATACCTCCATCCTGTAATTTTCACTGCCGAGAATCACTCATGATAAAATGTAGTTTTTGTTGCGCCTCCATTCGCTCAGACTTAAAGAACTCGGATTGTTTGTGTAGCTGGACAGAGTGGGAACGATAACAGCATCACACATTTTACCCTGAACTGACCGAAGCCGCTGCTCGGTTCTTGTTTATTTTGGCTGCTGTATCTATAATCTAAAAGACACAAGATATTTCTGGTAGTCTTATCTATCTTTCTTAGCTCCCAAGGCTATAAAGTCAGCTGTTGTTTGCAATTCAAGTGTTAAGTCATGTCAAACGTTTTCTTCTTTAGTCCTCAATAGTTCTATTGTACGCAGCAATATTTCTATGAGACCTATTAAGGAAACAAAATGCTTGATTGTTTTTTCTTTTGTGTGACGTGTTTCAATGATTCCATCTTAGAAAAACCAGAGTTATAGTTCGGGGTGTAACGGTACGAACCTCGGTACGGAACCCTCTGGAGTCGACGGACGCACCGGCTTGTCAAAATGACGTGACCGATTTAAGATGACGTAGCAGCAAGATGCTCAACTTGTGTTGAAAGTGTGGATTTCAAACTATCTACCAGTTTTTGAATCGTGTTTATCGGCCAAGTAAAACCAGAGTTATGAAAAATAATAAACGCCATACTTTCCCACGTTTGGAGCTCCTTACTTCTTTGGTCTGGTCCACTTGTTTTACTCCTTTTTCATACTTTACCAGGAAACCCAAGTGATCCCAGACGGGTGGTTTTAACCACGGCAGAGCGTCTTCCAGTTAGCATTAGCCATCCCATTAGCTAGCCATACGTCACAGAAGCGCCGGCAGGAGAAAAAACGATCCGTCACATCCTGTGTTCCCCTGGAAACTCATCCTTGTTTTTAGTTCCACAATATTGGGTACTCTGGCTTGTGCCCCACTGCACAAGCCAGAGTACCCAAAGGATCCAGTGCCAACATCCTGGTTCCAGACCCCATAGGACACCCTGAGAGGTCCTCTTGTCCACGTTCAATGGTTCAGAGCATTTTTGAGCACATAAGGGGGACCAACACAATACTAGGCAGGTGGTCATAATGTTATGCTGATCTGTGTGCTGGAAAACTAAATACCACAGTGTCATTTCTTACTCAGTGTCATGCAGCCTTATTCAGGTCTATGCTACTTTAATTTTCACTTAGACTTAGTCTTATTTGGACCCCTGAACCTACCTTGCAAATAAGCAGTGCAGACTCTGTGATGGAGGATAAAGAGGTGTTTTTATCAAGACATAAACACATCCTCATAGACACACAAACACACTCTTAAGAATTCACTCATGCAAACACATTGAGGATGCAGAGGCAACGTCAGGCCCAGCATGCACAAAAACACACACACTGGAGCTGTTGCGAAGCCGACAGTGGGTGGACAGAAGGGTGTCGGCTGGTAAAGGATGCAACGCTGCAGCGGTGGTGGGAGGTCCGAGCCGACAGCGGAGACTGATGAAGTCTCCCGGTGAGCTCAGTGGGATCCGAACCGCCTCCCGGTGCTTCATTCTGCCGTGTGTTCATATTTCTGTTATCGCCTCCTCCCTCTTCTGAGAGCCTCGCATCCAATCTTATGGACTCTCTGACTCAGTTCGTGCTGCAGTTTGCTAAATCTGATTTTCTTTTCATTTGAGAGAAGAGCTGATATTTTCTTATCACAGCGGCTGCACGCACACGGTGTCGTCTTTTCACTTCAGGTGCACTCCGGTGAATATACGGAACAAAACACGAGGTTAGGCATCACACTTGAACAGGAAATCATAGTTTCTTTGACCTTACAGATGATCTGGAGTCGAGTCTGTCTTTGAAATGCATTCCCCTTCAGCTGAATAACTCACTGTTCTGTCGTCGCATCTGGGAATTTTCCTTGACAGCTGTTATGATTTTGCCCCAGAAGCAGCATCGACTTTGAGAAAAAAAGAAGACTAAACATTTCAAACAAAGCCGGTCAGCTGACCAGATCGGTATTTAGGGGAACGCCTCGGCTCAGTCGAAATCCAGAAGCTCTCAGCGTCAGCAAAACATGCTTAAGAGAGACGAATATGATGTCCCTTTGTTGTGGTTTTACACTGTGGGTGTGTCCAAAAGCTATTTAAAAACCTGTCTCTGCGACACCCTGCATTCCCCGGGGCATGCTCGTACATTATGGCAGCTTTTATTAATGTTTCTTTTCACTTTGTGCTCCGTAAACATGCAAAAGGAGGTTTTAAAAAGAAGAAGAGCCGAGTTATCCTTCCCACAATGCACCTTGATAGCAGTTTGTAACAGCAGCTTTGAGTTAAATGTTTGTAGCTGCACGTAAACATCAGTGGAATGAAACTTTAAATAGCCACTAATGGAGATTCAGAGTCGAAATTGAACCAAACATCAGCTCATCTAAATGCATCTCTTGAGTTTTTTTGCAGCAACACAAACCCACATCTCCTCTCTCTTCCCCTGCAGGTACGACTACGTGGAGGTTTACAACGGCGGCGACGAGTTTTCGCCCATGCTGGGGAAGTTCTGCGGGAAGATCGCTCCGTCTCCGATCATCTCCAGCGGCAGCCAGCTCCTCATCAAGTTCGTGTCCGACTACGAGACCCACGGGGCCGGATTCTCCGTCCGCTACGAGGTCTTCAAGACGGGTACGTGTTGATCTGTGGTCTCAAACTGAAGTGTTGAAATTTCCTTCAACTACTCTGCTGTTTTTTTTATACGCTCTGCTGATGAATCACCTCATGGAAAACAGCCAATTTAAATTCATTTGTTGTTCAGCCAGGTTTATTCAGTCGCTTCTGGATCGGTGACGTGCATTTACCCTGCTACACACGATGAAAAATCATCTTTTTTAAATCATTTTGCATATTTTATGAGGAAGACAGGCTGTGCAAGGACAGTAGCATGAAGAAATGCAACACATTTCTTCATATCTGTGCTTTAAGCTCACATTTTGATTCCTGTTGTTGCTGCAAAACAACCACCAGACCTGGAGGAGAGTTTTACAGGTGCAATATGGACACAGATCATTTCTATGTCACGTTTATTGAAGAAAGTGAAGCACAGGAGTAGCACGGTTTCTTTGTGGCTGTGTGAAAAAGCAAAATGCTGAAGGGAGGATTACCTAATACCAACATGTGGGGAATTACAGTAGTCTAGGCAACGAGGAGTGAGCTCTCCCCAAAACACGCTTGTAATAAATCGAAATTGCTGTTTAAACTGCGCACACCAGCAGCATCTCTCCGCTGTTCGGTAAACTCTCTGGAACTTGCAGCGTGTCGCAACCTTTTCTGAGAAACCCGGGTTTAAAAATATCCCTCTGTGTGTGTGTTTGACATCCGCGGCCGAACCTCTGGTACACTGACCTTCTAAACTTCAGGCCAAGTAAACGCAGAGGCCCCAGAGTCCGTCGGAGGAACGGCGGGTCCCAGCTGGGGCAGGATGCTAGCAGGACGGACCTACATAAACACTGGCCGGCGAGGAAGGAACCTTGCTCCCGTGTCCTACATTTGTATTTGCTTCCCTTCCCCTCCTGGGTCCACTTGAGTAGCCGCCAAAACGGAGAGTCTCCTGTGGCCGCTTCAATTTTCCACCAATGGGGACCGGAGATAAATCAGATTTTTAAAAAAAAGAAGGGGAACATGCGTTTGCACCCCAGAGAGCAATAACCATTCACAGAATCACAGGATCCAGAAATAACTATCCCCAGGTGGCCTCGTGTTAGAAAGTGCCGTATTGCTCTGTGAAAAATGGATAGGCAAGTGCTCTTTTATGCTTAAACGAGAAGCACGGCGGCGCTACGAGCGAGGTCAGAGGCCCAGCCGAAGCTTCTCCTCGCTCGTCTCTTCTCTGATCTACAAAGTAAAGCTCGACTTCTGATACCAAAACTTTGGGAGAAAAAAAAAAAACCCCGCTCATATCGACTTTAATTTCTGGGTGCAAAGTGTAGCCGTGACTGATGAATGACAGGATGTTATTAGGAAGTCAGTGTAATAAATCTTTTAAAAGTAGGTCAGCGAAGTATCGAAGGGACGCTGGTCCTCCTGAACGTTTTTCATTAAGGGTTTTTTTTTTTTTAAAGATGTAGCTTTCACAAAGATTCTGATGATTTATATTTCGGCTTTGATCTCGAGTAGAAATGATAAGATGAACGTCTGGGGAGCTGTGGGGTCACCTTCCTGTTCGCTTGAAGAAAAAGTACAAGTGTGGATCCTTTTTAGCTGAAATCGACACCTGTGATGGTGAATTTGGAAGTTAGCGAGACGATGGTGGATCAGTGCAGCGGTACGTGTCCATGCAGGCAGACAGCAGCTTAATGTTTGTCTAAAATTCTATTAATGGTAGTTATTTATAGATCAACATGGGGGCTGCAAAATAAAACAGATGAGTTGTAAAGTCATTAGGGTTCAAAAGGCAGATAAAACACAACATGGTTAGAAAAGGTAAATATACTGTTGAAAGAAACAAAAGACACCTAAAAGGAAATTAAAACCCAAGTAAAGGCTTTCAGATAAAGTTTGTTTTAAGAAGGATTGTATGTCTTAGGAAGAACCGAGGATCTCAAAGTGCATACTGGTGCACGCACGCTTTAAAAGTGGTCAGTAAAACATTAAAATCTACCTTAAAACATACAAAACATCATGGTAAAGATCGCGTATCTCTGTTTTGGTTAAATTCTGCACTAATAACCCAAAATTATCAGCAAAGCTAAAGGAAAACAACAAAATACTAGTTTTAAGACAGGCAATAAAGGGCCTTAAAAGTGATCAGAGAATCTTAAAATCTATCCTAAAGCATGTTGGAAGTCAGTGTGAAGAGGCTGAAATAAAAGCAGCGTGCTCATGTCTCTTGTGTCTGGTTAAATTCTGGATTAATAACCCACAATTATCAGTAAAGCTACAGAAAAATATGTTGGACTTTGCATGAACATACCCTTTAAACAACCAGTTCCTTCTATGATCTTAAAATCTATCCTGAAACATACTGGAAGTCAGTATAAAGAGGCCGAAATAGGGGTGATGTGTTTATGTCTTTTGGTTCTGGTTAAATTTTGGACTAATAACTCAAAATTATCAGCAAAGCTAAAGGTAAACAGGAAAATACTAGCTTGAATGGAGGCCATAAAGGGCCTTAAAAGTAATCAGAGAGTCTTAAAATCTGTCCTAAACTGCCCTGGAAGCCAATATGAAGGGCAAATGCTGGATTAATAACCCAAAATTTGCAGCAAAGCTACATTTAAACAGAAAAATATGTGAGAATCTGCATGAAGAAACCCTTTAAACAACCAGTTCCTTGTATGATCTTAAAATCTATCCTAAAACAAACTGGAAGTCAATAAAGAGGCCGAAATAGGAGCGATGTGTTCGTGTCTCTTAGTTCTGGTTAATTTCTGGACTAACACCCTCAAATTAGCAGTAAAGCTGCATGTAAACAGGAAAACATGTGAGTATTTGCATGAACGAACCCTTCAAACAACCAGTTCCTCACATGATCTTAAAGGTTTTCCACTGTTTAAAGGTGAAACTGAGCATCTGAGCGGGTTTCTAAAGTCTTGACGAGCTGGTTCGAAGGCGTCGGGTCTGAAGCGTCTGGTCCCGCCTTGTGATCGTCAGAGAAGCAGAACCACCGTCTTCCTGTTGTTGTTGTTGTCGTCGAGTGTATCCGGCTGCAGCTTCACAACCAGCTGGGAATCCACTCGAGTGTGTGTTTGGTTGTGCAGATGGGCCTTTTTGCATGCTCTGTATATGGACGTGCTTTATTTTAAACATGGCTTCGTGTTTCTGTCAGCGTGTCGCCGTGTGTGTGTGCATCTGAGGCTTCCTTCATGTGTGTGTGTGCAGCAGACAGGTGTAAGAGACCCCAGGCTCATTTAGCTAATGGGCTGTTTGTCCTTGGAGGCAGCAGGGGTGACCTGCAGATGAGATGGATGCTCTGGCAGAGACGAGAGGCTGAAACTAGGACAGAGTCTGAGTGAATGTGTGCGCTGGCCTCAATACGGGTCCTCCACCTCCTAACAAGTTAAAAACAGCACTTGTACTCACTCAGGTAATCCCCCTGCCATGTTGCCGCTTCGCTTCTCCCCGCATTTAAAATCCATTACAGTCGGAGCAGCATATTGAAACTAAATGGAGCCGCCGCTCTGGTTACAAACTGCTTCCTTTGTCTCGACTTCTTTCTGTTTTTGTCCTTTAATCTTATATATTTGGGTTTTTTTGCCTCTAATAGTGAATAAATCAGTCGACCCTGAAGTCTCAGGGACACGACACGACAAAAACAACTCAGTTTTAGATATTAGACACTTCACAGATGTTTTATTTTGACTTTATTGTGCTGATTGTGCACATAAAGCACACACTTAATACAGAATAAAAGGAAAAAGTGATAATAATGTGAGGTTTTACAGGGAAATATAGACCTTCGCGGTCCCAAATACATCTAAATATGTGTAATTAAGTGTGTTAAGTCACTGCTGCAGATTAAAGTTTGTTATGTATAGTGAATCTTTGCAGTAAAATACAGTAAAATAGCCTTTTAATGTGTAATAAAGGATATTTACAAGTGCTTATTATGCATTGTGCTAAATAAGAACTGTTTTTTGGTTTTGTTTACGGGTGAAAAGGCACTTATGGCTAAAATTAAAAGTTTCACAAAATGAAACCAGGCTTATTTTTGTGCTATATTCAGGAAACCAGCTTGTTGGGATAAAACATTTAGAAAAACTGCAGCATTTGTTTGTTTAAACAACCTGAAAGTACTTACGTTTATCATTTCTTTCACAAAAATCTTAATCTCTCAGTATTAAAGGCGATTAAACCAGAATCCGATGATGAGTTTTCCCTCTGGGTGCTTGGACGCTACACGTGTCTTACCTTTTCTATATTCTTGTGCATCCGTCTGCGGCTTCATCCCTCATCTCCATCCTTCTCCTCCCCGTCTGTCATTACAGACGAGAAGAAAACCCCCAAACAGCCCCACGAAAAGCAGCGGCCCTCATTCGGATGACATGTTTGGCTTTAAAGATGGCACTTGGCTAAATCTCAGGACTAATGCATCCGTCTCCTACGACCGTGACTCCACCCTCCGCCGACCACACGGCACATTTCATTCATGAGTGATAGCCAGAGCGAGGCCTCCTCCTCCTCCTCCTCGTCCTGCAGCTATATTTGGCGGAGAGCTCTTGTTTTATTGCAGGTTTTGGAAACCAGAAACACATGTCTGCCTCTGCGGGTTTAGGGACTGATTGAAGGGTCGCTGATGGAGGAGATGAAAGAAGATGAACGGGCGGCGGACGCAGCGATGGGAGATAAGAGCGGCGAGTTGCACGAGGAAAGAATGCGCTCGTGTTGGAAACATAACACGATAACACAGACGTGCTTCAGCGCAGCGTGGATGCAACCTCCGAGAACAAATACACAAACACACTCACATATACAGAGATATTTCTGGCTCATTTGATCTTTTGTTAGGGGCGTTTTTTTCTTCTGTGGGACATTTAAACTCTGAACACTTGAGTCACACGATAAAACACTTTAATGTATTTTATCTTGAAGTCTGTGTGAATTAAAAACTTTTTAAACACAATTCTGTGACACTTTTGCACATTTGAATGAAAAAGTGGGCTCTGACTGCTGTTTAGTTTACACCGTTATTTGCTTTAACCACGGCGCTGTGGGCTCATTTTTTACTGCAATATAAAATCCTGCACCTCTATGGAAACAGCACAACCATGACTACAAGCAGAGAGAACTCAAGAGCCTATTTTGTGCAGTCAAATGCACCTATAATGTCAAAAAAGGAGAAACGTGTAACATTTTTTCAGGTTCCCACAGGTGTTGTGTTGTCAATACTGGGAAAATATGGTGGCTGTACATGCTATAGAGACTTTACTACATGTATTTGTAATCTTTTTCTATGCTTCTACTATCTGCTGTGGGTCGACACTGCCTGCAGTTCAGCCTAGTTTAGTCGAAAGGTCCCTGAATTTTTGTCACGTGGCTGTTCGTCGCAGTTCAGTCGCTAATAACTTCACGACTGCACTGAGGAGTGTAGAATTTTTTGTTTTTTATAGAACGTGGTTAGAGCGGGTGGTTTATTTTTTGCAAATTTTTAAATGACACCTGTAGACTTTACGAATTTAGATAATATATATTGATTTTTAAGCTGAGATCTGGTTGTTGTCCTTAAGAACCTGAAAATAATATATGATAAGTTCAAAGACCGTTAAACAGTAGAAAATCTGACAACTCTTTTTGTTTTGGGGGTGGCACACCGGAGCGTGACACCAGAGTAGGCAGGTCTGCGTACAAGAACCACTGCGGCATTCTAGAGCCTCGGCAGCACTCGGCCACGTTCGGTGACGCTCGGCGGCGCCCGACGGCAGCGCACACGACTATTCGAATATCAAAATTATTATCCGAATACCATCACAACAAATTAATATTTGGGACCAGCCCCAGTAATTTATGTGATTTTTTTTTTTAAATTAGACATTTAGACTTAACACATTTTGAAATATCTCAACTTTTAGATGAGATTTATTTTATTTTATTTTATTTATTTTTGGACAAAATTGAAGGTCACAAATGATTAGTTCAAAGACCGTCAAAAAGTACAAAATCTGACAATTCTTTCTGTTTTAGAGATTCTGGTTCTAATAAATGGTGTCATTTCTGTTATTTTTTAAAATTAGACATCTGGGCTTAACAAATTTTGAAATATTTCAACTTTTAGCTAAGATTTTTTTAAATTTTATTTTCATTATTTGACAAAATCGAAGGTCATATATGATTAGTTGAAAGACCATCATAAGTAGAAAATCTGACAGCTCTTTCTGTTTTAGTGTTTCTGGTTCTGATAAACGGTGTCATTATGTGATTTTGTTAACAGCGTATCTTTTAGATCCACTGCTGGGTTTCGAGGTTAGTAGGGTTTGAACACGACAGCCAAAAAAAAACCAAGCAGCATTATTAGCTGTTGTGTCCTGAGCTCTTTGTGCCATGAAATCACATTCATGTCTGGCCTCGATTCACATCCAGCATCACAGATTTCTCAACCCAGATTCAAGCAACCCATCTGCACTCCGCGGCGTGCCAGCTGAGCAGGATCGAAGCCTCGTCCCCTGCCGCCCGTCTTTCCTCATCATTTGTCATGTCGCCCTTTTAATGACACCACCTGTGTCAACAGCGAGGGGTCCGCTCCAGTGTGTGCGTGTCTCTTTGTGTTTCTATTTGTGTGTGGACTCGTGTTTACCGGCATGCAGGCCACATCTGGCCCGGCGACATCGGAAACCTCCTTCCCCCCGAAACACCGAGTCAGACAGGCTCTCTGCTGGTGCCTCCGAGGGACGCTTGACCCCGGCGGACGCCTCGCGCCGCCACTCATCACTCACCGTCTTGTAACTTTGCTCGCGTCACTTTACGACAAGCAAAGGTGTGAAGCGCCGGCCCCGGGGGTTTGACTGACGCGAGGCCACGCACAGAGATTTCACGACCGGCGTGGACGAAGCACAAAAACAAGTTGTGTACAGAAGACGGCAGCGACACAGCAGCTGCAGAGACCGGCCGTCTGCTGGGCTCGAGCTTCTGTCACGTGTTGTTATTCCAAATTGAGTTTTGAAAGGGCTTCATTATGAAAATCCAAAGATCAAGCAGAGCATGTGATGTTTGTGAGGTTTTTACGCAACGCTGCTTTGTCAGACTGTGGGCTCTGTTGTCCTGCAGACGAGGAGGTCTCCGGAAACCTTCTCAGAAAAATTCAAAGTCTCGTCATGTGTCGAGAAACAGGACAGATTCAGGGTCTCGTTGGTGAAATCTGTCTCCCAACATGGTCTCAACGTCACGCTGGCAAACTATTTACCGTCACTGTGAAGGATTTATGCAGGAAAATGCTCCAGAATGCTGCTAAAAAACTAGAAATTCACTGAAAACTTAAAACACACAGGTGTCTGAGCATCGGAGCATCACACATGCAGGAAACAGGAAGTATAGAACGCAAAGAATATCTGTGCTTTAAAGAGAAACGTCTTTTTAAATGGTTTTTAAAAGCAACTATTTACTATTATTTTAAAGATTTCCCCTGTTTTGTTAAAAAAAATGGATTATAACTAGTAAAAATACAGAGTAAAATATTATTTAAAAAAATAGGCCAAAACTGTCAATAATATCCAAAAATGATTACACAGTTTTATTTAAATCAGCAAAAAATGTATAAATATTTTTAAAGATATTTACAATTATTTAAAAGAGAAATGATGCATATTAAGGACTGAACATGGTAAATGTTATTTTACACAACAGTTTTGTTAAATTGCAAATATTAAATAAATAAATAGTAAAATTACAGAGAAACAATTAATTTACATATTGATTGTAAAAAAAAAAAGAAAAGAAAAGAAAAGAAAAAGCTAAAAACTGTAATTAAAAATCAAGGACAGAAAAATGGAAAATATGTGAATCTTGTGATTTTATTTTTTATGATTTTATTTTGGATTTTAATTTTTCTCCTATGTTGTTAAATTAGAAATAATATCCAGTGAAATTACAGGATAATAAATATTAGTTTACACATTTACTGTGGAAAAAGAAAAAAGAAAAACAGGCAAAAAAAACCTATAAATTATGTCAAAATTAAACGTCTTTTTCAACGTATTTTTTTCAAATTATAAATCGTTCTTTTACTATGACCGTAAAATTACACTGTTTTATTTAAATCAGCAAAAAATATATAAACATTTAAAAGATATTATTAATATTATTTAAAAGAGAAGTGATGCATATTAAGGACTGAACGTAAAAATAAATATTATTTAAATATTAAATAAATATAAATATTATTTTACACGACGGTTAGTTTACAGTTTTGTTAAATTGCAGATAATATCTAGTAAAAGTATGAAAAAAAATATTAATTTACATGTTAAAAAAATATAAAATGTAAATAATATCCACATCAGAAATCTGTAATTTGTTCTTTTATAAGGTTTGACTGTAAAATTTCAATATTTTCACTGTATTTGAATGAGCAAAATTATTATTTTTCATGTATATTAAAGACTGAGAAACTATCTTTAATGGTTATTTCCCAGATTTTCCCTGTTGTGTTAAATTATGGATATTTTTTAACATGTCGTATTAATTTACACGTCCACTGTAAATAAAAAACATTAATTATAAATAATGTCCACATCAAAAATCTGTATTTTTAGAAGTACTAATTCATTCCTTCACAATGTTTTGACTGTATTTCAATACATGATGTTTATTTGATGTTATTTTTACAGTTTTTGCGCTGTTTGAATGTTACAGTGTGCCACCATTTTTTTTACAGTGTATTAAAACACATATTAGAGTAAAGGCAGCACATGCAGTTGAAAAACTACCATTATAAAGACGACGTTACGAGGTTGTGGCCGGACGGTTCTATAGGCTGGAGGAGTGTTTGGACGTGTCTGATGGGCTAATCAGGTTGTGTGTGTCGCTGCCTGTTGAGACGGTCGGTAAACACCAGTCGAACCCTCCGTCCCAGTCACAACACAGACGGCTCCGAGCTGGGAGGAGACCAGCCGAGCCGACTGATTAGCCGGAAATCATGTGAATTCTGTCAATAAAACAAATGTCCTGCCTCTGAGCGCTGCGCCTCGCTCTTAGACATCATTTTATATCACGCAGATGAGAAGCTGTGATGTGAAGTGGTTAATAAACAGTAAAAAAAAGGGAAATGTCTGAAAGTGAAACGTTTGCCCAGATTTTCCCTCAGAAAATCTGCCCCAAAGACTTAAAAAGACAGGTCAAAGCTGTAAAAGTGGTTTAAGCTGCCAAAAGCTCCAGACGCTCAGAAAGGTCAGGAGCTTGATGGTGTTTTTGGTTCATGTGTGCATTTCCAAAACGTCCGTGTCCTTTTCAGCCGCGGCGGACAGGAAAGGTCAGGAATATAAACTTCAGAGGATGCGGTAAACAGCAGCAACCCCAAAGTCAAGTTGTTTAGAGTGACATTCAGGCGGTGAGACGATCCTGAGGCCGATAAAAACAGATTCTGTGCTTTAAAGTTGAAGCTTTTGAACACGCAAACGTTCATTTTAGTGGAAAAAAAAACTCCTATTTGCAGCAACGTTAACGCTTTGTGACCTCGCTGACCCCCTCAGGGTTCACGCCTCTGTCCAAACACCTCCCGACGTTTTAAGAACCCGTCTGTGTCGCCTCTTCTCTCTCCGCAGGTCCAGAATGTTCCAGGAACTTCACGCTTCCCCGAGGAGTCATCAAGACGCCGGGCTTCCCCGAGAAGTACCCCAACAACCTGGACTGCACCTTCATGATCTTCGCCCCCAAGATGTCGGAGATCGTGGTGGAGTTCGACAGCTTCGACATGGAGCCCGACACCACGCCGCCGCCGGGAGCCCTCTGCCGATACGACTGGCTGGAGATCTGGGACGGATTCCCTGCAGGTGAGGAGGAGGAGGAGGAGGAGGAGGGTTGGACTCCAGCTGGTAGATGAGAGGCGAACTGCAGAAACAGAGAGATTAAACATGAGCTCAAAACCAAATCAGCAGCTACAGGGTCTCGTTTGTGAAGTCTGTGAATGAAAACACGGTCGCAGCATCAAACTATCTAAATTCTCTGTGCGTGATTTATTCAGGAAAATACATGAGAAGGCTGCTATGAAATACACAAACCAGTGAATTCAGGAAACAGGAAGTAAATAGGAAGTAAACAGGAAGTAAATAGGAAGTAAACAGGAAGTAAACACAGCAAAGTACATTTATTTTATTTTTTAATGTATTTTAACTGTAATAATCTACTGTTTTGTTTAAAAAAACAGATAATATTTAGTAAAATGACAGAAAAAAATATTAATTTACATGTTGACTGTAAAAAAATCAGGCCAAAGATGTAAATAATATCCACATCAAAAGTCTGTGTGTTTATAAGTATATTCCATTATTTGAAAGAAAAATGCATATTAAGGACTGAAAAATGGTAAATAAAATTATACACAACGGTTTGTTTTCAGTTTTGTTAATTTGCAGATAAGATTAAATTCACTGTTCATGATTTATGCAGAAAAATGCATCCGAATGTGCGAAAAAATTTTTACCTGAGTGCCTGAGAATCACACGAGAAGTAAACAGGAAGTAAACAAAGCAAAGAAAATGTGTTTTTTTAAAGAGAAAAGTCTTTTTTAAAATGGTTTTTAACTGCAATAATTTACTGTTATTTTACAGAATTTCCCTGCTTTGTTTAAAAAAAACAATACTAACTAGTAAAATTACAGAAAAAAAGTAATATTAATTCCTTCTTTCACATTGTTTGGCTGTGAAATTACACAGTTTTGGTGTATTTCAATCAGCTAAAAATCATATTTTTTTTAGAGATGTTGCTATTTTCACAGTTTTTGCAGTGCCACCATTTCCCCTGTTTTTAAAGATTTTTTTTTACAGTGTATTATAACACAAATTAGAGCAAAGGCAACACAGACAGACAAATACTGCACTGTTTCTCTTACAAATGAGCAGTTTTTACTTTTTATTCTCTTACGGCAAAATATTTACAAAAAAAACGTCCAAAACTCAGCCAGGACGCTGATCAGGCTTTGAAGGAGTAGTTTGGGTAATGCACTCACATAGAGGTTGAATTAGCATTAGCTTAGCTCGGACTGGAAACAGGGGCCTGAAGATCCTCACCGAAGCTTCCCAACATGTCAGAACCACACAGAAGCTTCATCATCAGCTCCAGGAAGATGCTTGCTTGTCTCGATTCCACTCTTCTTGCTTGAAACTCATCCTCCACGGAGGCCGGATGCACAGAAACAGGGGCCCCTCCACAGCTTGCTCATTGTTCCTTCCGCCCGCCACGTTTGGGAAAAGAAAAACCGCCTCGGCGAAACACGAACGACGGCGACGCAACCTGCTCTCCCCTCTGTTCGCTCTCCTCCCCTTCGCTTGGACGCCGCCCGCCCGGCCTCCATTGTTGTCTAATTAGCCGTACAGTGTGCAGATAATCGCGGGAGCTGCATACCTCGGACGGGCCTGCGGCGGCTGCCAGGATGCCCACAATACTCGCCGCTGTGCCCAAAGCTCTGCCTGGTCGCTGCCAGGGAGGAGACTGGCATGGGAACGCCAGGGACACAAAGACTGGCACAGGTATACAGACGGTGACATACACTTTTAAGCCGTGCCAGCATACATAACATGCCAGGGCTTCTCCTGTCAGATGATCTGTGTGTGTGTGTGTGTGTGTGTGTGTGTGTTCAGGTGTGTGCGCCGGTGCATGCATGTGTGTGACGCCGAGTGTTTACCGAGCGAACACGTGTGTCGGAGCAGATAACAAAGCGTCTCTGCGGCAGGGTTAAAGACCAGGATGTAGTTCTTCATCCCATCAGACGCAGCGCAGACATCAAACGTTCCCATGATGCACTGCTTTGTTGTCTTCTTCTTCTCCTTCCTAAATTAGCTCCTCAAAAGGAAACGCTACACAGAACAGACGTCTAGGCCCTCCTTATTTCTGCTTTAATGCTTCTAAACTGAATAAATCAGTACGTTTTTTGGTGTTTTTGCTCTTATTTGCTCACTAATATATTCACAGCCTTACGAATATCTTCACTGATGAGCCCCTTCTTGTCATATCAAGGCTATAAAACGTGGCTGAAAGCTCTGGAAGCAGGTCAAGGGCAGGACTGTGTCTCTGTGTGCAAGTAAACTGGAATAAAAGAAACTCCATAGAACAGAAGGGTGGAGGAAGAGGGCCAGAAGAAATATATTCATGTTTGAAACCTATGAAGCAGTAATAAAAAAGGACAATTATCTGTAAAATAATGATATATAGATAAATAATAATAATTTAATCTCATATAAATGCAGTAAAACAGTGTCATTTTATGGTTACACATTGGAAAAGGATAAATTACTATTTATAAAAATATTCTGTCCTATTATACATTTATTTGATTTGATTTTACTAAATATTATCTGCAATTTTACAAAAAAGGGAAAATATATAAAATAACATTTAATAAAATTGTATTACCATTTTTTCAATCCTTAATATTCATAATTTTTCTCTGTAAAAAATAAAATAATAGTTTATATAAATAGTGAAGTTTTTTTTAATACAATAAAATAATTAATTTTAAGGTTACACATTGGAAAAGAACAAATGACTGTTTGAAAAAATATAGATTTTTGTTGTAGATGTCATTTACGGTTTTATCGAAAATATATGAAATAACAGTTAATAAAATTTTATTATCATTTTTAACCCCTATTGTACATATTTTTTCTTTTCAAATAACTGCAAATATCTGTAAAATAATAATTTATATAAATTTAAATACAGTAAAATATTTAACTTTATGGTCACACATTTAAGGGGAATAAATTACTATTTGTAAAAATACTGATTTTTTTACAATACAATACATTATTTATGGTGTTGCTCTGTAAATTAATACTTTTTTCTTTGAATTTACTATTATTGTCGGCAATTTAACAAAATGGAGAACATCCAAAATAGCAGTAAAATAATTATTAGATTTTTTTATGACTTTTTTCAATCCTTCACACACATATCTTTTCTTAAAAATAACTGCAAATATCTCTAAAAAATAAATCAGATTTTCCACTGATTTAAATGCAGTAAAACGGTATAATTTTATGGTTGGACATTGTAAAAGAATAAATTATTATTTGTAAAAACACTGATTTTTGATGTAATAATAAAATACATTTTATTTATAGGCGCCTTTCAAAACACCCGGGGACACCGTACAAAGTAAACAAAGTTAAAACACATCAACAATATAAATGAAAAATTTAAATTTAAAAGGTTTAAAAGATTGGATGTTATTTACGTCAACGTGTAAATTTTTTTTTTAATTTTACGAGATATTATAAAAAAAACTGCGAAAAATCTATAAAATAACAGTTTAAAAATTTTATTTACCATTTTTTTCAGATCTTAATGCACATCATTTTTCTTTCAAATAGCTGCACATCTATTTTTTTTAACTATTTTTTATTTTTTGCTGATTTAAATTCAGTAAAACACATTTTTTTCACAATTTATTTAACATTTGTAAAAATCCAGATGTTTATGCGGCCATTAGGGACAGTTTTTGCCTTTTTTATGTGCAGCTTTCTTTATTATTTATCTCCCTTGTATGTTTCTGACTGTAACACACTGATTATTCGTGACGTCTGGATCCTGGAGCTGAACTTTCCTCCTGTGGTTTCTCTCCTTGTTCGCTCCGTCTCCTTCGCCGCCTCGTTGCCTGCAGGATCCCTCCCGTCTCGGGGGCTGATTGCATCGGCGTCACAGCGAGACGGTTCCACCGCCCCTCTGATAAGCTGGAACACTTCTAAATGTAATCCGTCACAGATTGTCGACTACCTGCTTTAAACTGTAACTGATAAACATAATCCGTCAGATTACTGAGGCTCGGCATTCCGCTGAGATCGCCTCGTGGTTTTTAGCTGCAGGGGAATGTTTGCGGCGTCTGACAGTTCAGCCTGAGCTGGATGTCGCTGGTCGAGTCGTGCAGATACAGTATCTGCAGCAGCACAGGCCTCGCATTGTTTCCCTCAGATAAGGACAGGATGAAACGGAAGAAGACTGTGGACGAGCAGCGACTCAGAGCTTTAAACAGGAGGAGGAGTGGAGCTGGATGCTGCATATTAAAGGAAAACATGTCGTTGGAGCAGATATTAGCTTGTAGCGCTCAGGTTTTATCTGTTGCAGCTCGTTTCCTCAATTTCTAGCAATCCTAAAAAAATCCCTGCAGTTTAGATTCTTTTATCCATGTTGGTCTAAAACAATTTGTCTGCTGCACAATTAAACACTTTTTAAACCAACAAGATTCAACTTTAGCAAAATGTGACGAAGGTAAATCAAAAACTGTTATTATTAGTAGTCGTAGTAGGGCTGTAACGGTGCACAGAAATCATGATTCGGTTCGGTACGAAACCCTCTGGAGTTGACGGACACGCCGACGCGTAAAAAAAACATGACCGATTTAAGATGATGTAGCATCAAGACGCCTCGCTGAGTCTCCGTTTCCACTTGTGTCCAAAGTGTGGATTTCTAACTATCCACCAGTCTTTGAATTGTGTTGATCGGCCAAGTAAAACCAGAGTTATGACAGATAATAAACACCATACTTTCTCCACGTTTGGAGCTCCTTACAGCTTTGGTCTGGTCCACTTGTTTTACTCCTTTTTCATACTTTACCAGGAAACCCAAGTGATCCCAGACGGGTGGTTTTAATAATGGCGGAGCGTCTTCCAGCTGTTAGCATTAGCATCCCATTAGCATTAGCCATACATCACAGAAACACTGACAGAGGAAAAAACAGTCCGTCTGGAAACTCCTACTTGTTTTTAGTTCCACAATACTGTTCAACTACAAGATGGAGAAGGTCCACCACAACTGTGGGCACTATGAGGTTCACAATTAAAACAATTCTGTACGTTGGCCATTCTTAATAGTTTTAAAATGTTCGTTCCGCGGTACACCTCTGTACTGAACCGAAAGTGCCTGTACTTGAATGGTTCGGTTCGGTAGTAGTGTATTTTTCTACAACAGTATTATTTCTGTGGGGCTGCATGGTGGCTCGGTGGTTAGCAGCGTCGCCTCACAGCTAGAAGATCTCCGGTTCGCGTCCCGGTTAGGACGCTTGGAATCTTTCTGTGTGGAGTTTGCATGTTCTCCCTGTGCAGCGTGGGTTTTCACCGGGTTCTCCAGCTTCCTCCCACAGTCCAAAAACATGCTGAGGTTAATTGATGATTCTAAATTGTCCATAGGTGTGAATGAGAGTGTGCTTGGTTGACTGTCTCTATGTGTAGCCCTGTGATAGACTGGAGACCTGTCCAGGGTGTCGGCTGGGATAGACTCCAGCCCCCCACGACCCTACAGAGGATTAAGCGGTGTATAGATGGTGAATGGATGGATGAACTTCTTCTGTTTCATGTATTCCAGAGTTAATGCGACAGATCGACTCATGAGGAAGCTGCTGTTTGTCCTCCTGCGATCCGGCGGTTGTGCATTTTTCATATCCAGCAAGTGTCGAAACAATACGTGGTGGAAATGAGCGTTTGTGTCGCCCTCATTCCTGCCTCGGAGGCGAGAGATTGAACGGATCAGAGCAACGTCTCTTGAGTCGCTCGAAGTCACGACTCGTCTTCTCCCAGGACGGAGTGGACGATGCGAGCTCCGATGCTGCTCTCTGTTAGTCCCCCTCTTTGACTTCACTAGATGTGATCTGCAGTTTAGCAAAACAGGAAAAATTATCCACCATTTTTTTCCAAATATGCATAATTTTTCTTAACAATAACTGCAAATAGATTTAAATGCAGTTAAACAGCGTAATCGTACGGCTACTTGTTGGAAGAGAATGATTATGATTAACATGATGCGGACATTATTCACAGTTTTCTCCTTTTTTTCTTCTCTTTTTTTACAATCAACACGTGAATTAATACCTTTTTTTATTTGATTTTACTAGATATTGGTGAAGCGTGTTGGTTTATTTGAGATAGACGACCAAATTAAGCTGGTTTATCTACTAATATAAAAGTCTCAAAAGCCTGTACGAGGACCTCTTCTGTTCGGAACAACGCTCCCAGAAAGAGACGTAGAAACAACGTGCATTCAGTATTGATCCAGTGAGGTGGTTGGTCATGAAACATCCATCCATTATCAATACACCACTTAATCCTCTGTAGGGTCACGTGGGGGTCTGAGCCGATCCCAGCCGAGTTGGGCGAAGGCAGGAGAAACTCCACACAGGAAGATCCCAGGCGTCCTAACCGGGACGCGAACCGGGGATCTTCTAGCTGTGAGGCGACGCTGCTAACCACCGATCCACCGTCATGAAGCAGGGAAGAACCATAGTTTAGACTTTAGCTCTTCCTTCGTTGGTGCACTGATACGTCCATATCTCCTCCATTCATCGACGGCCCCGTCCTCTCGTTAAACCATCCTCTTTGGGTTTTTTTCTCTGCACCTGTTGACTTGTTTTTTCTTCAAAGGGACAAGACACATTTTCCACTGGCGCCTCAAAGGGAGGCCAGCATTCACTATCAGTCTCATGCAGCCTTGGAAAGCAGTCACAGTCTGGTTATTTGTTGCCAGAAAGGAGTTCGACAGCAGCTTGTTGCCAATCGGGAACTTGTAGCTTGTTTTCCTCGTCTTCACACAGGTCACCAGAAGTTCATGCATAGAGTCGAATTCACATTATAAAGGTTACATAGAGGTTTATTGGCTTCACGTTTAAGGATTACATCTGTTCACTCCAAAAGGTTTGGGCTGAATATTTGTTTTGTGACAGCTTAAACTAATAATGAATATAAAAGTGTCAGTACTTAAACTAAAAGTGATTATAAGAATTACCAACCTAACAATTTTATCTGCAATTTTTTTTAAAAATGGGGAAAAACTGTAAAAAATAATTTAAAAAAATGTCATTACCTTTTTTCCAGTTGTTAATATACATAATTTTCCTTTCAAATAACTGCAAATATCTGTAAAGTAGTGATTTATATCAACAGTGATATTTTAATCTGATTTAAATGCAGTAAAAAAGTGTAATTTTATGACTGTACATTGAAAAAAAATGAATTACTGTTGGTAGAAAAAACAGATTTTTGATGTGGATATTAGTTTTGTCCTTTTTTTTGATTAACTTGTAAATTATTACCCTTTTTCTTTCATTTTACTGGATATTATCCACTTTTTAAAAAAAAGGGAAAAATCGTTAAAAAAGATGTAAAAAAAATGTCGTTACCATTTCCTCCAGTCATTAACAGACGTGATGTTTCTTTCAAATAACTGCAAATATGTATAAAATTATATTTTTGACTGATTTAAATTCAGTGAAACAGCATAATTGTATTTTCACAACAAATGACTATGATGATGTGGCCATTATTTACAGTTTTTTCCATTTTTTCTTCTTTTCTTTTCATTTTTTTTAGAATCAAAATGTAAATTAATGCTTTTGTTATTTGATATTATTAGATATTATCTGCAATTTAAAAAGAATTGGGAAAAATCTATTTGAAATAAACATATTTTCCAGTCGTTAATATACGTAATGTTCCTTTCAAATAACTGCAAATATCTGTGAAGTGATCATTTATGTAAATAGTGATATTTTAATCTGATTTAAATGTAGTATAGTTGTGAATTTTTAGGTTGCAACCTGGAAAAGAAGAAATTAACACTTTTTATTTTATTTTTTCTAGATTATATCGGCAAATTTGCGAAATAAGGAAAAATAGCTGTTAAAAATTTTTGACCATTTTTTCAAGCTTTAATATATATCATTTTTCTTAATAAATAACTGCACACACACACATATATATATATATATATATAATAATTTAAATTCATTAAAACAGTATTTTTATGACTGCACACTGGAAATACAAATTACTGTTTGTAAAAATGCAGATTTTTGATGTGGATGTTAGTTTTGTCCCTTTTTTTACAGTCAACATTTAAATTAATACCCTTTTTCTTTAATTTTACTAAATATGACCTGCAATTTAAAAAATGGGGAAAATCTGTGGATGTTATTTTATGAATTTTGGTCTGTAAATTAATATTTTTTCTTTTTCTAGATATTATATATAATTTAGCAAAATATCGAAAATCCAAAGTAGCTGTTAGAAATTATTTACCATTTTTTCAATCTTTAATATATAATAATAATAATAATAATATATATTTGTTTTCTTTAAAATAACTGCAAACATCTATGTATATATTATTTATTTTTGCTGATTTAAATGCAGTAATAATCCAGATTTCTGATGTGGATGTTAGTTTTGTCCCTTTTTTGTAGATTAGTGCTGATGTTACTCCCCCGTTACTCACCCTCCTCCCCTCCTCTCCTCCCCCCAGTCGGGCCTCACATCGGCCGGTACTGCGGCCAGACGTCGCCGGGCCGGGTCATCTCCTACACCGGCATCCTGTCCATGACCATCACCACCGACAACGCCATCGCCAGGGAGGGGTTCTCCGCCAACTACACCATCCGCGAGAGGAGCCTCCCGCCGGGACATGAGGACGAGGGTGAGTCCCTGGGTGGGTCGGCCGGGTGGCGTCACGAGTCTTATTCAGACGATACGAATTAAGACTTAAAGAATTAACGCCCTGGAGTAACAAGTAAAAGTAGAATTCCTCCTTCAGGGATTAATAATAATAATAATAAGAAGAAGAAGAAGAATTAATGCAGCAACAAACAGAACGAGACTTTTCATGTTTTAAAGGTTGTTGTTTTACGTGTTCGTTCATCTTTTTATCATGAGGAATGTCTCCAGATCAGACGTCTTTCTCAAGAAATCCAAAGATATTACATTTAATAAAACACATAAAGCGTGAAAACTACAATACATAGAACGGAAATGTTACATAAAACAGAGAAAACGAGCATTTCCTCACATTTCAGACGCCAAAATTAAAGCTTTTTGCTGAATAAATGATCCAAAAGGAGTAATTTATTATTAAAACAACATCAGTTTGTTAATCCACATAATGTTTCGTCAGTGTTTACTGCAGTTAGATACTTGATAATGTGATTTAAATACAGTTTGGAGTCATTTTTTCTCATTAAATAGGAATAAAAGAAGGTTTATTTTGGCTTGTGGTCTCTGGCAGCGACGCAGTTCATCACAGCTTCATGAAATCTGATTTAAAGAGTGCTTCCTTTTTATTTTTACTGATCATAGCGTCCTGAAAATCCACAGTTTAACGAGAAAAGAGCGAAGAATTAGTAAAAAGGTTAAAAAATAAGAATTATATCGTGCTTTTTAATCATCCTGTTCATGTAACAGCTGCTCCAGACTGCAGTAAACTTTGTTGGTGGTAGTTTTCTAGATGCTGTTGCTGCAGGAGCCTTCACAATAAAAGCACCATACCTGTGTTGGAATGTCTGCAGAGGTTGAAGTTCTGCTGCTCCGTCTGGTTTTTCGCCCTCTGGTGACCTTAAACCCCAGAAACCCCGAGTCCAGGAGGTCAGAGGCGACTTTCTAGAACAACATTTGAGAGAAATAAACCTTAAATTCTACATTTTGATGTTTTAATTGATAGTTAAAGGCTGAAAATCAGTTAACTATGTGGATGTGTTATGTTTGGGTCAAGATTATAATGATGCTAACAGTAAAATCTTTATTTATATGGCAGCTTTTAAAAACAGGATAGTTAGAAAAACCATAAAACAAGAGAAGGTCAGTCAGGTTGAATGGAAGAAACAAGATCAGAGAAGTAAAAAGTGGAGATATAAATTAATATAAATACAACAAACATCTGTGGATACAAACAAAATAGTAAAAGTGCCAAAATTGCTGTATCACAGAACAAAAGGCATGTATGGTCACAAATATAATAATAAAAAGGTGCCAAGATCACTTTATGACATTAAATAAAAAAAAAAACATTATTAAAATAAATATAATTAAATCCAATCAAATTGAAATCAATTCAATTTAATTTAAATAAACATGCAAATAAACAAATAAAATAATAAAAGGTCCAAAATAAAAAATAATTACATTTAAATTACATTTAATTCAGTTTATTTTTGATTTAAATAAATTTGATTAAAAATACAAAGAAACAAATAAAATAATAAAAGGTCCAAAGTAAAAATAGTTAAATTGAAATTAGATATTTTAATTTAATTTATTTTTGATTTGATTTGATTAAAAAGTAAAATTAATGATAAGAATAATTTCTTATTTTATTTCTTAATAAATAAAATCAATTAATTTCCAGGTTTTGGACACTTTTATGTGTAAATATGAAAGTAGGTTTTTTAAGGTTTCATGCAACAATATTGAATTTACTGACACATTTTGTTTTGCATAAATATCAGGTTATAGACAGTTTTGTTTGTTAATATCCAGGCTTTCAGTAGTTTTGTGAATTAATATCCAGACTATGGACAATTTTGTGCATAAATATTCAGGCTGTTCATAGTTTTGTGTGTTAATATCTCGGTTTTTAAAAGTTTTGTGCATTAAAATCCAGGTTTTTGATGCTTTCACGCAATAATATCGAGTTTCCCGACACTTCTGTGTGTTAATATCCAGGTTATAGACAGTTTTGTGCGAAGACATGCAGGTTTTTAGCAGGTTTGTGTGTTAATATCCAGGTTGCTGATACTTTTGTTCCTTAACATCCTGGTTGTTGGTGGTTTTATGCGCAGATATCCAGGTTTCTAACAGTTTTGTTCCTAAGTATGCAGGTTTTTTACCACTGTTGTGAGTTAATATCCAGGTTTTGTGTGTTAATATCCAGGTTATGGACACTTTTGTTCTTAAATATGCAGGTTTTTGATGCTTTGATGCAATAATAACGAGTTTACTGACACATTTGTGGGGTAATATTTAGGTTTTGACCGTTTTGTACGTTAATATCCAGGTTTTTTTTAACAGTTCTGGGCTTAAATTTCCAGGTTTTTAACACTTTTGTGTGTTAATTTCCATTGTTTCAACAGTCTTGTGCTTAAATATGCAGGTTTTAATAGGTAATAGTTGAAATGACAGAACAGTTAATAAACAGGACGTTTGTAATCCGCTCTAATGAAGATATTTTGACGCCCGTCTGACAGGACTGTCAGGGTAAATCAGATTTAAAAAACACAGCTGTAAACAACCTTTAATCTTTTATTTATGCAGATTTTTACACCGAGCCTTCACGCTCGTGAAATAAAGAATCTTTATTCAGGGAAGACATTTCACTCCTCTTCTCTAACGGCCACAGAAGAATCAAACGCCGACATCCTGCGGTGAATTTACGGTCCTCTGCTGCTCTGCCTCAGCCGTCAGCATCAGCAGTGGCCTCCAGCAGGGCCTTTGATCAGCTGAACCGTCGGCGGGGGCGTCGCTTTACGTCCTCGCTTTCTTTTCAGGCGGAGAGGGAGACTGACGGGGTTGATGTTTGTCCCCGCTGTGAGGGAGACGTGGAGGTTGAATGGAAATGAGAAGAGATAGGTTTGTGGCGACGGGAGCCGAGAGCTTTTGTGGATGCATCGGCCGGACGACGTGAGCGTTCCCTCATTGTGTAGCTGCAGGCTCAGAGCGTCTTCTGGGGGAGAACTGGAGGGTTTTGTGCCTGAGAGCTGTCAAATCCAGCTCTCTGCAGCTTTTTTTTTGGGTAACTTCGCGAGCAAACTTTCTCCCCAATTTATTTGCGGACTAATGTTTGTGTCGGCCTGGCAGACCCTGCGTCTCCAGACAGAACCTCCCACACACATTTCCTTTTGTCCCGCCGCCCTCTTCCTTCCCTGAGCTCCCCTGCTGCTGCAGAGTCGACGCCGCCGCCTCACGGATCGACTCCGAGTCCGTCCAGAATGCTGTTTTGAAAGTGTTTCGTAACGCCGAGTGATTGCAGAATCTTCCAAACCCCACAGAGGAGTGCATCATCCCCCTGATAGAGATTAAAACCGAGAACCACCAAATTAGAGTTGATCCCTCACCAACATTAGCTGCAGTATATGCTAGTGTGGGTTATTTATATCTGCTGGAGTGTGAGTCTGCAATTAAACACCACTTTCACCATCAATTAATCCAAAGATGTTCCTGTTTAGTCAAATCTATAAAGCACTTCATCCGACAGCGTTTAAAAACCCAAATTAATTCACTCTGCTGCCATGTAGGACAAAGAAAAGCAGCAAATCCTCTCATTTTGGAAGCATAAATCAGAGAATATGTGCTGTTTTCCCCCCTGGTGATCGACTAATTGTTTAATTGACTAATTGCTGCAGCTCCAATTAAAACAAACAAATCTTGGCTTGGCAGATTTGATTGCTGGCTAATTGTTAATGGCTTATTTTAACTCGAACGTGGACACCGGCAGCATCCGGATTTTCAAATGTGAGG
Source organism: Dascyllus trimaculatus (assembly GCA_024666655.1). Classification (NCBI taxonomy): domain Eukaryota; kingdom Metazoa; phylum Chordata; class Actinopteri; family Pomacentridae; genus Dascyllus; species Dascyllus trimaculatus. The sequence continues at coordinate 6,231,330 of CM045454.1, forward strand.
GTTATTTTGCGGTTTTATAATATTGTTTGTGTGTTTATCTTTGGGTTTTGCTTTGTTTGAGGGAAAATAAGCAACATCTCCTCCCAGTTTTACACGATTACCTCACATTTTATCGATGAAATAAGTCACTAACGACATAAAATGTAATTAATCAAAGGGCAGAGGGGGTTTGCATTGTTCCACAGTAGCTAAGACAGTGGTATTTTAAAAAATAAATGCATTTAAGTGGAATTCAGGGACTCAGCTTTGGTTTTTAGGTGGATTTAGCTTCATATGTGTGCTCACAGGGTGCAGTTTGCAGAGGTGTTGATGCCACCTTGGTGCCATCGAGGACTCAGACATGAATCTCAGCAGCGACGTTAGAATAATTACCAAGTCAGGACTCTACAATATGAAGAATATATCAAGGAGTAAAGGACTTGGTTGTTCTTTTGTATGTTAATATCAAGGTTTTCAATACTTTCATGTGTTGATATCCAGGTTTTTGATGGTTTTGTTCTTAAATATGCAGGTTTTTACCACTTTTGTGTGTTAATATCCAGGTTATAGACAGTTTGGTGCATTGATATCAAGGTTTTCTTTCATTACTGTCCAAATTATTGACACTTTTGTACATTACTATCCATGTTACCGAAGCTTCTGTGCGTGAATATCCAAGCTTTTAACAGTTTTGTGCTTAAATACATGAGTTTTTCAACAGTTCTCTGCTTAAAAATGCACATTTTTGCCACTTTTATGCATTGATACCCAGGTTTGCAATGCTTTTGTGCAATAATATTGAGGTAACTGATATTTTTGTGCATTGATATTAAGTTTTTTTGGCAGTTTTGTACATTAATATCCAAGTCAGTGACAGTGCTGTTGTTAATATCAAGGTTTCTATTGGTTTTGTGCATTAACATCCAGGTTATAGACAGTTTTGTGCATTAATATTTAGGTTTATGAAGCTTTAGTGCATTAACATCCAGGTTATAGACAGTTTTGTGCATTAATATTTAGGTTTATTGGTGGTTTTATTGGTTAATGTCCAGGTTAGTGACAGTTTACTGTGTTAATATCAAGGTTTTTTACGTTAATGTCCAAATCACTGAGACTTTTGTGCATTAATATTCCATTTACCAACGCTTTTGTGTGTAAACATCCAGGTTTTTAACAATTCTGCGCTTAAATATGCAATATTGTTCCACAGTAGCTCACATGTGTCTTTGCAGGACTTGGAAAAACTTGTCCAGACATTTATCTTCAGTCGACTCGACTGCTGTAACGGTGTCTCTTCATACTAAAACCAGAAAACTGGATCACAACAGTCCAGTTTGAGGTCTTTACATTTACTTCCTGTTCGCCAAAGAATTGATTTTAAAATCCTGCTGTTGGTTTATAAAGCACAGAATAGTTTAGGGCCAAAGGTACATCTCTGATCTGCTGCTACTTTATGAATCATCTACATGTTTATGTTTAATGTAAAGCATTTTAAATTATTCAAATGTTCTACACTCACTTATATATTGTGTTGCCGCCACCACAGGAACTCTTTGAACCGACCCCTTATTGACGCCCCTTCACAGCGTCACTCATCCCGCTGCTCACTTGTTTTCCCGACTCGGAGACAAAATTAGCTTCTTTTGTTTTTGTTTTTTTTCCGATGCAGATTTATGAGTGCGTCTCGAGGAGCCTGGCTCTGTTTTGGTTAATGATAAATTCAGCCATTAGCAATGACGCCACTCAGAGCAGAACGCCAGAATCCACTTCATCCGGCTAATGATGTGAATAATGCAATTTGTAAACTCATATTAAAGGGGCAGTTAATATGATTTTCATAAGCAAACATTCCCCTTTTGCAACCTGATAGTAATTTATTTGCTTTGCAGTTCATACAACACTGGCTTGATGGTTTGTTGGAGGTATTTTGGTGTCGGAAAGGTTCATTTCCACCTGAGATGTGGAGGTTTCATGTGCAATCTTTGTTTCTTTTGCAGATTTCGCCTGCATGGAGCCACTGGGCATGGAGTCCGGGGAGATTTCCTCGGAACAGATCAGCGCCTCCTCCCAGTACAACTCCAACTGGTCGCCTGAACGCTCGCGTCTCAACTACCAGGAGAACGGCTGGACGCCCTCAGACGACACCATCAGGGAGTGGATACAGGTCAGAAACATCCTGCATGAACTTTCATTCGGTTCAATCAGAAGTTTCAGCAACGGCCAAAGTGGTTTAGCAACAATAATCGGCCACTTCTGGCTTTAAATGAGATTAAATGCATGTTGAAATTATTAGAAGTAGTTGTACAGCCTCATTGTTATTACGAAAACATTTCCGTTCCAAGTTAAACAGTCGGCTTGGAACGACTGACGTTATGTCACATCGAGTCTCATCTCAAATTAAACATATCCTCATTTCCCGGCGGAGAGCCAGAGCTCCCCGATTTGAACTCGACTCGAACCGCCGAGACCTCGCTCACATCTGGTCTGAATATTGTTCACTCATTCGCACCACTTTTCTGCACGTTATGGGGACACCGGAACGGAAAAGAAATAAGCCGACTTGCATTATTTATCGCGGCCTGCCTCTCCGGCACGGTCGACATTTCTTGTCTTCATTGAGAAATCTGACAGAGCAGCCTGCAAAGACTGAATGGAGGAATAAAAATGTTGGAGTTCTTATCTTCTAGAGCGAGTTTGCTGCAGTGACCACTGAACGGGGTTAACAAGGCGGGACTGTAGTTGTGTTTGGCTCCATCCGGACTGCATTCCAGCATATTGTACTTACTGCATTAGTACTGTGAAACACTTTTTCTATATATAATTCAGGGTAAACTAGTGGGAATAACACAATTAGTGCTCAGATGACACCCTATAATTGAGCTGCGAAACTCATAAATAGCCTGAGAGGTGCTTTGGCTTCCAAGGAAAACCAAGAAGGTGTCAATACTGAATGGAAAAGTTGTGAAATAGATGTTTATTTACAATCTGGAAGCACTTACAATGTGTTTGCATGTTGGTCTTGTTTAGTGTTTCATATAGATGTTACACTTAGCTAGTTGCAGTTTGACTGTTGCTGTGTGGAAGATCTCACTGCCAAATCTTGACATACCGTTGATTTGTTTCAACTTCTAGGCGTTCTGATTGCACTGGGTCCCCGTTAGCATCACTCTTCAGCACACAGGATAGCTGGATTGACACCGTGAATCAAACGTTTTCCACGGATGCCGTCACTTTCGCTTCTCTTCGGCCAACGTAGAGTCGGTCTAGTGTCGTGACAGGATGCCTTTTACCTCAAACCATGATCTTTGCCCCAGCTTACCCAAAAAAAAGAAGTGTAAAGAAAGCTTCAATGATAAAACAAAACTCAGTGAAACAATAATGATCCATCATGGGACACAAACCACAGTTGGCTGGGTGAAAGTCCTGTTACGTATCCCTCCACTAACCTCCCGAAATTTATCATATTGCTCTTTTAAACTGCAGAAACTCCCATCAACAGCACTGTTGGATGTTCACCAAAGAACACCTTGTATCTCCGAAACACCAGCAACTACGACAAAACTGCAGCACTGGCCACAGTGCATTTAGTTGCCCCACACTTTGCACTCACAGTTCGACATTTCTGAATATTTTGACAAGCATATAATTAAACATATCTGGTTTTCTGGTTTGTAGGTGTTAAATTTTAAGTATATTTGAGCTGTAGCTGTAGTACCTCACTGCTTTGGTGATAGAAGTTTACTTTTGTGGATTCTAGCAACTTCAAATCTCATTTTATCCCTTTAAACTGGTGTTGGAACTTCAAAAATGAAGCAGTGAAGTAGTAGATAAGTCGTAAACCTATTACGTCTTTAGCATTGAGCGTCTGACGTCTGCGTTTTCCATCAACTCAATCGTCATTTTCTTCCGGTAGGATTACAGAGTAAAGACAACATACACGAGCATTAAAAATTTAACCAAACACAACATAAAAACACTAAATAAAGTACAATAGTTAAAGAAAAGTGTAAGGCAGAATACTTTTTGACAAGCACAAATAACTTTTGAAGAGCAGCTTATAAGAAATGTAAATGAGGACAAACATGCTCTCAGTCTGAAGCTGTTTTTTCCTGCGTTCTTGAACGCCCCTGAAGAAGAATGTCCTCCATCGTGTTTTGCTGAAATTACAGGAACTAGATTCTGGTTTGTTTGGATCCCTCTCGGCGCTTAATTATCAGATCGGACAGAATCACAGGTCAGCAGAACTTTAGGTGCTTATTAGCGCTGCCTCGCTTATAATTGGGATTTGAAAGACGTAAACAGGGTTCGGTTTTTCCCTCATACGGTTTGGACTAAAGAAAGCCAGTCGTAGGTGGGATCGCCCCCACAGATATAGCATTAGTGAGGCGTGGCAGCCGTCCAGCACCGTCCCATTGTCCAGGACAGGAACTCATACAGGAAGTCTCACAATGCCCCTCGCAATAAGAGCAGGCCCTCACTTCCCTCCTGTGGGGGTCCGGACAGGAAGTCGGCGACGCTGCTGGATTAGTGCGAGCGGCTCTCTATTGTCTGTCTGGGGACGTCTTTTAGCTACCGACTCGCAGCTGAGCCCTCTGGGTTAGAAGGATATGAAGGAGCCTGTTTTAATGGAGGTTAATGGGTTTAAGGAGAGACGCTGAGTTTACCCGAAGGTCACCGAATACACATAAATATTTAGTGTTTATGGGATTCTCTTATGAAAGGTTTCACCGATTTCAAAGTGTGGTAAGACGGGGTTTTAAGGTGCTTCTGGAAATAACGGAGAAAATGGAAATGGGGCTACATAGCTACAGATATTTAAGGGTTTTTTGCACTGCATTCTTCATATTCTGAGGTTTAAATGTGTTGTAGGCTTCAATGAGCACAAACAGACACCCAGCATCTGATTATTTGTACGTGTACGTCACAAAACATGGGTTTCATCTGAATATTCGGGGTGTCTTTGTGTCAGTTCGTGGTGGAAATGTGCTTTTTAATGTAAAGGAAAACACAAAATTCAGGCACAGAGAGCAAATGTTGTAGTGGCTTTTCAAAATGAAGCAACTTGGCAACGTCTTGCCACATTGAAGGACCGGGGATCGGACAGTGGGCGACGTGCTCTGCTGCACGAGCCACAGCTACCCCAAAGTAAAATGAAAGTCCTTTGCTTCTCTTATTTTTGTCGTAGATACAGGATGAGCTGAGGAAAGATCCGAAAAACAGCTTGACTTTATCGTCATTGAAGTTTAGATTCATGATGATGTAAAATTAATGTCAAAACAACCAGCCCACAAAGAATTCAAGCTAACTAGCTAGTGCTACAACAAGCTAATATAGCGTAGCATTATGTAGCCAGTCAGCTAGTTAGCTTTTTAGACAGATTATAGTTCAATTTTCACTGCTGGTTAGCTTTTCTGCTAATGTATTAGTTGATAGTGAACAGAATTTAGCAGAAATCTAACATTAAGGAGGCTAGTTTTGAAAAGTATTGATCAAATTAACGAATAACCCTCTATACCACTCTCATGTTAACATTTTAAATTTACTTCATCTGACCAGTAAAATGACTTTATTACCTTTTAAAGATTAGTAAGGTCACTATCGTCCAAGAAAATAAAAACTGACTGTATCTAATGGTCAGCAGGGGAAATACAAGGAGCTTCTTACCCCAAGTTACCCTGAGTGTTGAGTCTTTTGGATGCATGTCGCTGAAGAACTGTGAAGTCAGATGAAAACAACCAGCTATGAGCTCAGGTGCTGCACCTTACTGCAGAGAAAGCTGGATTAAAACTGGGCAAAGCTGAGCCCCAGGTCCTCGGGTCCACTGTGTGACATTATTAATAATATCCTAGCAGAAGAGTCCTGGTTTGTTTCTGCACCTCTGAGTAAAACACCACAAAGCTGCCGTTTGTAATCTGCAGCTTGGACTGAACCTGTTTAGACTCAGTGGACAGTGGGTGCATTTATTTCTTTAAGCATGTGTATATAATCCTTTATGTATTTGCATTGTCTCATTGCAAACTCCTTATGTGAAGTTAGAGGATGAATAACCAGGAGCCCCCATCGACCACTTATATTTTGTCGAAGGCACCACCTTGCCCCAGGTTTGCTCATTAGATTTTACATGCAAAATGGACTGTCCTAAAACTACACTTTCTTTTTTCCCCTCGAGGTAACGCAGAAGCGCCGTCCAGGTGTGCAAAAAAAATGTAAATCAATTCAGTAATCACAAACTAGCTGACACACAGTGAAGATGTGGGAGTTCCAGCTTTGCCCTCTTGGTAAAGGAGCAAATTTTTGAGCCCTGACTGACAAGCTGCCATGTTCCCACACGCCTTTCAGTCCCTCCAGGATTTCGCGGGCGTTTTTCAAGATTGTTGCTCCTAAAATGTCTGAATTCGCGGCAGCTTTTCTAAAAAATTGCGATGAAAGTTGCGATGTTTTAAGTGTATTTGTTGCGACAAAATTGCGGGAGACAGTAAAAAATTGTCAAAAAGTTGCATTTTTTTTCTTTGTTTTGTATAATTCATTAAAAATGTTAAAAGTTTAAAAAGTAAATGTCACATCCTGACACACACGTGTTCACACACACACGCTCACAGCTCGTCACGTCAGTTAATTAATCTAACTGACCTTCATTCTTTCAGTGCTGCCACAGATCTGGATGCAACAGCTTCATCACGGTGGTTTGTCTGGTCTGTGGTCCGCTGGTTTCACCCATTCTCCTGATATGTTTACGGTAGAAAAGTGTTTGTCAATCGATGATTTTCGTTTGTGTTCCACCTCAATATTCCACGGGGTGAAAACAGTTTAGCTCCGCTCTCGTGAAGAACATCAGGGAATTGTTTTGCAGTAGTTTTTTGTTGCATACGTATCTGTATCTTCAAACCATAAACAAGGAAGTGAATCCGGTGACGTACGTGCATTACTGGGGACTGCTGTGATTGGTGGAACTCACGGGAGGCGGGACAAAATTGTGGAAAAGTCATGGTGATTGGACAAAATTGTAAGGTCGCGCAGAATTCACAGAGATTGGTTGAATTTGCGTTAATTGTCGCAACATCGCAAATTCCTGGAGGGACTGGCCTTTATTAAAACAAACACCCTTCTCATGCAGATATCATAGAAGATTCATTCAGATTTTCTTGCTTTTATTGCTTTGGGACCCTCAAATAAAAACCTGCACAAGCTTCAGATGTTTTGTTGTTGATCAAAGCCACCACAAAACCTGCGTGCTAATTCCTCATAACATACTAAAATGTGCGGTGGAAGACCTGGTGGAGCTGTGTTGGCCTCCGAGCAGCTGCAGTGTTTCCCATCACCGACTGCAGACGCCGCAGGAGGTGGCGGGCTTTCATCGGCAACCTCTCGGTCACGCGCTCCCGCCTGCAGCCCGAAACCAGGAGTCCGAGCGCGGCTTTCCTATGCATGTGTGCGTCCTTCTGTTGCTCAAGTGGAGCTTTGTTGGCAGCCGCTCCTGAAGGAACACCAGACCATCCCCCTGTCACCGTGATTTATAGCCTCCCGACCGGCGCTGTTGCTCGCAACCCCCGAACCCGACTCTGTGAGGCGTTTGAGTTATGACTGGTGGTTTTTTGAAGAGAGTTTTCCATTTTATTTGATTAAGTGTGGTGCGTAGCCAGCCCCGCGCAGCACGGCCTGCCTCACGGCTTTCGATTCATCTTACTTGAGAAGAAAATTATGACTTAGTTAATTCTCGCACGCTCGCCTCTTCCGCTGCAAACTCCTCTATTATTCATTTAAAGGCATTTATATTTTATTGATACTATTTTCAGCCCGCTATTCATAATGTTGTCGGGGGGTGATGTCACCCGGTGGTAATTTGGTTGGCGGCAGACAATGAGCTCATTATCTATCTTTATGATAAATCTCTAATCATATTTCGCAGTGTGGTGACTCATTTCATCAGAATTCTGGATATTTGCAATTAACTGGGAAATCCCCGTCTCTAGTCTCTTATCTGGAAACTGCATTTTTATTCAAGAAGGGATTAACTGAAAGGCTCAAGAAGAAATACGTTGAATTTTCTTGTGCAGCAGTGAAAATGAAATGATAACAAGTTTAAAGCGGCCTGAGTGAAATCACTGGCTTTCAAAGCATCCAGAAGTTGCAGATTTTACTGCATTCAAGCCTCTTTTGCACAAAAGAGGCTCGAAATTGGCCAATAGGTGCGTCTTTACAAGCTGTAGTAAATTGACTTGTTATTGGGAGCGGTGATGTAAGCCCAGGAAAGGCTTCCTTCCCCTGGCTTCAGGTATTTATAGACACCCTGCCGTTTGTCTTCAGGATCTCTTTGACGCCACCAGGAAGAGCTCAGTGGCTGCATCTGGAGAACACATTTAGGTCTCTTGTGAGCGAGTTGTGTTGTCGAAGAGAAGGAGGCGGGGGGGGGACTGAAAAACAAAAGATCCTCCGGAGAACGTTAAAGAGCAGACCTCTGGGGGGAAATCCACCCCGAAGCTTCCAGATCTGTGAAAATACCATTAACCCGGAGTCGAGAGCAAATCAGACTTAATAACGCGGAGCTGTGTCGAAGTGGAGTTTAAGCGTCTTGTGATCAAAGAAGTCAAGAGGCTTTGCACCGTGCTAATGACAAATCTAAATTTATGAAAGGCCAGAGGAGGGTTATGAGATGCGAGTTATGTCATTCATCAAAGAAAGTGATGCCCAAAACCCGGCAGATCCAATTAGTCTGTTGTTTCATTTTAGACGGAAACCTTCAGGCTGCTGGAAGAAAGAACTACAGCGACGGGAGTCAGTGCCAAGGAGTCGTTGAACATTTCTGGAATGAGATTTTGATTTTGAGGACCGAGTGGTTCTAAAAGTCGCTCTGCGGAAACATAATCAGCCTAAAAGTTGATCTTCCAATAAGAATTAAAGTATTTTATTTTGTCGTGTATCTGGAGGGGCGGCTGTGGCTCAGGTGGTAGAGCGGGTTGTCCTCTGATGGCAAGGTTGGCGGTTCGATCCCCGGCCCCTCCGCATGCCGAAGTGTCCTTGGGCAAGACGCTGAACCCCAAGTTGCTCCCAATGGTAGATTAGCGCCTTGCATGGAAGCTCTGTCGCCATTGGTGTGTGAATGAGAAACACGTAAAGCACTTTGGATACCACAAAGGTAGAAAGACGCTATATAAGTGCAGACTATTTACCCTAAAAGTTGATAGTCCAACAAGAATTAAACCTAATTTACTGAATGTTTTAGCATTTTAGCGACATACCTGAGTTTTACTGATCATTTTAGATATTTAAATCTATTTTTTGGCACAGATATCTCTTGAAATGGACTTCCTCGCTGCAAGAAAATCAAGTAACAGACTCACGAAAGTTGCCTTTTAGAAAAAATGGCTTTTCTATTAGCGTTTTAATCATTTTGTAGGGATACCAAGAGGTTACAAAGGAAAGCATTCTACTTTTATGAGTTGTTTATGTGTTGAGTTTTCAACGTTTCCACTAGTTCCAAAAGACTCTTTGCGGAAGCTTAATCACCTGAACGTTGATCCTCCGACAAGAATTAAACTACAGTTTTCACAAGTTTTACCTGCAAACTACAAACACCTGAGTTCTGCTGACCATTTTAGATATTTGGACGTGTTTTTCTGACAGATATCCCCTTAAATTGACTTCCTTGCAGCATTGAAATCTATCAGCGGACTCGTGAAAGTTGCTTTCTTAGGACGCAAGGTTTTCTAATTAGCATTTTGCTAACTTGGGAGGAGGGATGCCTGTATGCTAAGTTTCCAGTGGTTCTAAAAGTCACTCCGCAGAATCATAATCACCCTAAAAGTTGATCTTCCAACAAGAATTTAACCTAATTTCTTGCAAGTTTCAATATTTTAGCTACATACCTGAGTTTTACTGACCATTTTAGATATTTGGATGTATTTATGTGTTGGGTTTTCAAAGTTTCCAGCGGTTTTAAAAGTCACTCAACAGATGCAGGATCTTGTAAACGTGTCGGGTGGTTTTCTTACAACGATATGAAAGACTGAAATCTTTTGCAACTTTTAACGTATAAATAAGCTTTACTTCGCTGCTGGGCAACCATTTTCAAATGCATTGCTGTATTTAGATATTTGGATAATCTTCTCCAAGCGTTTCTGGGAATCTAATCGGCAATGAGCTCCCTTAGCAGACTCATGAAACTTGCTTGTCTTGAGTCATCCATTTCAATAAACATCAGGCTAATGCAGTTGGCTCTGCAGTAATGTGATTTTTAGAAGACAGGGGCGTCTAATCAGTCTGTTTTGTGGATGGATACCTCAAGGTTACAAAAGCCTGAAGACATCCCACTTTTTCATACATAGACGTCGTCTTTGGGGGGGAAAATAACACTCACCCAAACAGATTTAGATAAAGAATAAGGATTATCTTCCTGCATAACTAACAACCACAAGAGTAAATGTACCAGACGTTGTCAAGCTGATTTAACTTCATATTTAAAGCTAACTGTGCTATCTAACCACCACAGCTTCTTTACCAGCAGAAGATTGCGGGACAAACAGGTAAAAGGAAGCTCTAAAATCTCACAAAAGAGCAGTCGAGTCTGTTTATCAGGCGAACATGATCCTGTAGCAACACAAAAACACTGTCAGTCATCCACTTTTCCTCGAGTACCGACCATAAAAATCTCCTGTTTTCAGTCGTAAAGGAAACTTTTTCTCTTAGCGTGCAATCCGCTGCATCCCCAGAGTCCCGCACTCTCCTCTGTAAACACTAAAACCTCAGATGAGAATGGACTAATTGAGGCTCTTTCTTTTACTATCGCTGCTAAACCAGTATCCTGTTTTGGCAGGAAGTAGCGGCGCTTCTGTTCAATCTCATTTAGCCACACTTCGACTGAGTTATGTCCCCCTTCCTGCATTTTGTTGCCTTCATTAAAAAGCTCTAAGTGTGACTGTTTTCTGTGGCATAAATGGTGGGCACTGCCAAGCGTTGAGTAATTAGAAGACGGAGGAGCAATTACCCTCAGCCTCTTGATGGACGAAGTCTGGAGGACGGAGCTACGAGCGCCGGCCGCTGCAGAAAGCGTGCATCGACTGGCCGAAGGATTATTGTAAAAGCTTTTCCTGTTACACCTCTAAAAACACGCAGGTACATGCACCTACTGAATCCAGTCTGGACGGGTTAACAAGGAGCAACACCTTCAAATCTGATCCATTAATCAAATGAAAACTCCTTGTTGTCTTGCAGAAGTTCCACAGTTAGTTATCTCAGGAAAATAAGTTGAGAATTTTAGATTATGCATGTACTTTTATGTGCAAAATCATATCCATAAAGGGGAAAAGATGCTTCTTTAAATGCATAAATATATATTTTTAAGTGCAAGAGAGAACTTTTTCTACCTCAAGATGTGAAAGACGACTATAGACACAACTTCTTAGAGACGGGAGGTTACAGAAGTATGTATATTTTTGTTTTCAAACCATGATTTAAAAGTGGAATCCCTTGAGCTTTGTTTCCAAACGCTATATAATTTAAAATATTAGGAGGTTGTCTGTAATCAGCATCAGAAGATTTAAAAAAGAAATCACTTTGGGTTTAAAAGTGGCTGTTTTATTGATTAATTCATTGTTTAGTCCAGTGGTTCTCATCTGGTCCAGCCTCAGGACCCACTATGTCTCTATTAATAACAGTCGCAACCCAAAGTGTTGAAGTTTGCTGTTCCTGTTAACAAATTAAGGTTTATTTGGGTGTAGTCTCAATGCATTTTGATACAATTTAGGAAAATTTTGTTTTTGTTTTTTTGCTCATTTTGGTATATTTGGACATTTTTGGCAAGTTTTTGGGTCTATTTTGGCCAATTTTGACAGATTCTGAGCACATTTTGGTTTATTTTTGACACGTTTTAGCATAAATTTCTCCAATAAGCTGGCAGAGCCAAATCTAGAGGTTAATAGTGGGCAACTACCTGTGTCACCACCTCTAAATATCCTGCTACTGAAAGCAAACTGTGTCAAAAGAAACACTTCCATTAAAATAAAATACTTTAAACCACTACTTTTTGGGGGGACATGCTTCTGGGACCCTCTAAAAATGGCTTCGCGACCCACTTTTGGGTCCCGACCCACCAGTTGAGAACCACTGGTTTAGTCTATAAAATGCGAAAAAAAAGTGGAAGAAATGCCCTCAAATCTGATTTTTTTTGTTTGTCCAACACTCTAGAAATCAAATATATTCCGTAAAGATTCACATAAGACAACTAAAAGCTGAAATGAAGAGAATGTTTACATGAAACTACTTTCTCCATTACCAAACCCCAGGATTTACTCTCTGATGTGACTTTCCATTACGCTTTTGTTTAACCCACCTCACCTTTAACCTGCCCAGTTCCAGGAGTTACCTCATCCCAGCGCTAGAGAAGCAGCTCTGCTTTTGGCCGAATGATGTTCTGATTTATTGGCTGCTTTTACTGCAGAAATTAGGTCATGGGTCTTTTGATTTCTTCTCACGGCATTGTTCAGTAATGCAAAACGGCCACTCTAGAAACAAGAGACTCTACAACAAACTCACTTTCTTTGCAAAAAATACAAGTTAAACCAGTTTTAAGGTGTTTTTTTCTTATAAAGTGCATTTTAAATTGGTATTATTAAGCATTTTCTGCGTTCTCTCATTTCGTAACCCAGCTCTGGATGTTGCAGTGAACAACAGGACCGATCTAGTAGCTCGTTTATGTCATCTCACAACAAATCTCGCTGCGTTCGGCCTCTTTGTCGCGTACAGTGTGCGTCTTGGGGGGGGTTTCGTCTCGTGGGAACCGAGACGAGAATGGAGCTGGGAGCGGCGGCGAGCGATCCCACGAAACACGCTTTCCCAGGGGTCTCCCTGTCAGTCACGGAGCCCACACAGACCTGCGGGAAGCTATTTTCTGCTCCGGTCCTGAAAAAGCGACGGTGGGGAGAAGTCAAGTCCGGGCCTCTGGGGCCTTCCCATGCACCACTATCACAGCGGCAACGTCTCTACGGCAGTATAATTACACACCATATATTACAGGCAGCCCACATACTGAAGCGTTTCGGCGTGCAACTGATAATTTCCAAACTCAACAAACAAGCAGTTTAGTTTAAATGGAATGAAAAGGAAGTCAAATGGAGTGTCACCTCATTTAATACACTTAATTCGATCTCACTATATGCTGCAACGCTGCTGGAGTATTCCTAATTTTAGATAAGCGTTAGTATTGGTGGACAGCATAAAGACCACTTTAAGGCGCTCTGTTATCGCTCTCTTTGATGATGGCTATCGCCGCTTTAATCTCTCTTTTCTATCGTTTTCTTTTTTGGTCTTGTTACTGGATGCTGCTTTGCCGCTTTGAGATAAAACAAAAAAAAAAGAAGCGTCGGCCTTCTGAATAAGTCCTTATCTGTTCTTTTTTAGCCTTTAGATCAGAATTTCGTGAAAAAAAAAATGGAAAAAAGTGTAACCACGAGATCCGATAAAGTCACTGGAATTTAACTTTGAGCTGGTTATTTTAAGAATTTCTTTGAACAAGTGAAAGTGCTCGGTTAAAAAACACATTTAATTAATAAACAGGGAAAGACACACTACACTACGTGACCCCCTTTGGTCGATTCTGTGTAAAACTAAATTAAATCATCGCCAGTCGGAGGTCTTTTCTATTTTTAGGGCGTCTGAAGAGTTCGTCCTGAGACTTGAGTTTGTTCACTACACCGGATCTTCTAACTCAATCAGACACGAGACAAGACGTTTAGTCAGTCTAGTCGCACGATCAAACTGAGACGGTGTCCTCAGCCACCAGACGAATGGGAGCTATTTTTAGGTTGTGACAGCTAATCGCCTTGTTGTACATACATGTTCGAAGGGTTTTTAGCATTTTAACTGTCAGAAAAAAGGAATTTAAATGGATTTGGAGTGTCCTTGTTGGTTTACAGCACTGGTTGAGCTTCGTTTAAGGTTAACTGTAGTATTAAAATCAACAACTTTAAAGCATCCTGTGAATTATATAGTTTCTATGAACTTTGTGTCTGTAGATTTTATTGATTTTGTGTCAGTTTTTTCAATGTTCTCCCCATATGGGCATGTTCTTTGGTAAGCAGCCTTACAGGTCCAACTGTTGGCTGGAATAATATCTGTGTAACGTAGAACTTTTACATGATTGGGTTCTGTTTTTGGATGAACCAGTTAAATTTGAGGCTTTCTCAGGTGATGTTAGTCTCTTATTATGAGCTAAATCATTGGCTTAAGATGTAAATACTGTGATACTCTTATCGTAAGGCACCCAAGAGAATTCCTTAAATCAGATGACATTTATTTAAACTATCCATCCATTATCTATACACCGCTTAATCCTCTGTAGGGTCACGGGGGGGCTGGAGTCTATCCCAGCTGACTTGGACGAAGGCAGGAGACACCCTGGACAGGTCTCCAGTCTATCACAGGGCTACATATAGAGACAAACAACCAAGCACACTCTCATTCACACCTACGGACAATTTAGAATCATCAGTTAACCTCAGCATGTTTTTGGACTGTGGGAGGAAGCTGGAGTACCCGGTGAGAACATGCAAACTCCACACAGAAAGATCCCAGGCGTCCTAACCGGGACGCGAACCGGGGATCTTCTAGCTGTGAGGCAGTGAACAGTCGTCACTGAAGGCACTAGCACATAAGAGGGTTGATACATGAGATCTGCACTGTGAAGTAGGATTTAAGATTAACGAATTAATTTCAGGTTTTATTCTGAGTTTCACGGTGGTTCAATTTTTTCCATTCTGACTTCTGCTGCACACTGAACCTACTCTGGAGCAGGTTATGTTGAAGATCACTATCCTGACCAATCAATTTATCTGGAAAACAGCATTACCAGTAGTTTTAGAGACCATCTAAACCCTTTTATTTCCCTGGTGATGTCCACTGATCAGCCACAACAACATCCTGACCACTGACAGGTGAAGTGAATGACATCGATCATGTTGGTACTATGTGGTGTTCAAACATCAACCAATCAGGAACATGTTGAGGAACATGACGATGACCCAACATGTTGATTTGACCTCCAAACTTCCTACAGCCCATTCTGATCAAGCATCAACAGGATGCAGTGGAACAAGTTGGATTGACAGAGGCCCCACTGCACAAGCCAGAGTAGCCAAAGGATCCAGTGGCAACGTCCTGGTTCCAGACCCCATAGGACACCCTGAGAGGTCCTCTGGTCCATGTCCAATGGTTCAGAGCATTTTTGGCGAACACAATATTAGGCAGGTGGTCTTAATGTTAGGCCTTATCGGTGTAAACAGATATGAGATATACACAGTAGATCTCCAGTGTTACTTGCTTTGTTTTTTCCTTGTCAACTACAAGAAAATTCAAAGCAATTTAATTGTTCTGCAGGCCTTTCTGTGGTGAGGTAATCCTGAAAACAGAGACTAATTAAAGCCTAAGCTAAAGCCCTGCACTTGTTGACCTTATAAGATTTGCGGTAATCCTGCTTACTGGTTTGAATTATGTTTATTAATGTTTTTCTTTACTTGCTGCCAAGACTGTTGAACACCGCCGGGCCTGCTGCTGGAAGCGTGAGGCTAAAATTGCCTTCCACGCCGTTAGAAAATAGAATACATGCAAGCAACACATTTAATAAAGCACATGATTGTAGCCTAATTATAATCACATCTACTCGAGCTTTAATAATGGAGCAGTGATATTAACAAGTTTATTAATGCATTCACGCAGTTGCCAGCTTTCCTTCCTGCTTTGGCTGCAGCAGCTGTGTTCCTTCTCAGGCTGCATGATATTTTTAAATTGCTCGTATTGTTTTTTTTTTCTTGTGAGAAATATGCGGTTCTCGACTTGTCAACGTGTGCGATCGATCGTCTGCTGCCATTATCGCCTCTTTTATGCGCTCAAAGGTGGATTCAGAAACCCCGAGCTGACTTACCGTGGTGGGAACCGGCTTAGCGTGACTGCGGTTGTTGTTTAGCGAAGCCAGACAACAAAGAAGATATTGTGGTTGTGTTGAACTTGCTTTGTAGAAGTAAAAAGCGCCCGGTGGATGGAAGACAGAGTGAACACTGAGTCAGCATTAACTTGCCTCCTGGCTAGTGAGCCAGCTAACAGTTCTCTCCATGCTGAGTTTAAACCAAGGCCATCGTGGCACTGCCTGAATCTAGATCTCTGGTATAAACAAGACATCTGTAAAAAGTTGACGTATACTCTTTCTGTCATTAATTTTGAGCCCTAAGAGCCCATAAACCTAGACAACCTTGTGGTTCATGCTCCAATTTACAGTTTCATTTCTGTGTGTTGCAAAGATCCAGTACAGTACACCTCCTAACAACTACAAAACTACATTTTTTTTAACCTATTAAACTGTTTTCGACTGTGCAGAGGACTTCTGATAGAACAAAAACCTTGTTGTCATGTCTTCTGTGTGTTTTGCCTTAAGCTTGGAAACCCAGCAAAGTAATATCAGTCTTCTTTATCAAAGTAGGACAAGTATGTTTGGTTATATATCAAAAAGGAGTCATTTAATCAAACTATTTCTCTGAAATTTGAGTGTATAAACTTTACAGCACTACAGATATAGAGCTTTAACATGACCTATACGATTTTTTGTTGCATTTTATGTTAATTTTAGCAAATAACAGAATATTTAATGAAAAACTGGCCACTGTACTATCCATAATAATAATGATATGAACTTAAAGATGCTGCTTTTGCATCTTTACTACAAATACCACTGGGCTGTTCTGTTATGTTTAACTGATAATCAATTCAAGCATCTTTTTAGAGTATTTTTTGTAAATAAATATATAAAAGACATGTTTTTGGATGGATGGATGGATGTTTTTTTAGCCTTAAGTAGTAGGGGTTTCATGCTGGAGGGACTATGTCTCTCGGCTGGCCTGGGAACACCTCGGGCTCCCCCTGGAAGAGCTAGAGGAGGCGTCTAGGGCGATGAAAGTCTGGGCCTCTCTGCTTAGACTGCTGTCCCCCACGACCCGGCAGCGGATAAGCAGAAGATAATGGATGGATGGATGTTCGTTAGCCTTAAGTAGTAGGGGTGTAACAGTACACAAAAACCACGTTTCGGTACGCACCTCGGTACCGAAGTCACGGTCTGGTTCGGTACGAAACCCTCTGGAGACGACGGAAGCACTGGTGCATCAAAATGACGTGACCGATTTAAGATGACGTAGCAGCAAGACGCAGCCTCGCTGAGTCTCCGTTTCAACTTGTGTCCAAAGTGCAGATTTCAAACTATCTACCAGTTTCTGAATTGTGTTGATCGGCCAACTAGAGTTATGACAGATAATAAACACCATACTTTTCCCACGTTTGGAGCTCCTTACGACTTTGGTCTGGTCCACTTGTTTTACTCCTTTTTCATCATTTACCAGGAAACCCAAGTGATCCCAGACGGGTGGTTTTAACGACGGCGGAGCGTCTTCCAGCTATTAGCATTAGCATCCCATTAGCATTAGCCATACGAGAAAAAACGGTCCGACTGGAAACTCCTACTTGTTTTTAGTTCCGCAATACTGGGCAACTGTGAGACGGAGAAGGTCCACCACAACTGTGGGCACTAGGTGGTTCACAATTAAAATGATTCTGTACGTTGGCCATTGTTAGTAGTCTTAAAATTTTCATACCGTGGTACACCTCTGTAACGAACCGAAAGTACCTGTACTGAATGGTTCGGTTTGGTGTATTGTTTTACCCCTATAAAGTAGTGTCTGCATGTATTCGCTTCAAGCTGACAACCTTTACCTTTAGGGTTGAGCAGCTGCTTGGACAAAAGGTCAGAAAAGGTGTGGATTGTTGAGACGAAATAGAGAAATAATCTAATGTATGGAAGCAACGGCTACTAACATCACATTTTAAAAAGTGTGGACAACATGCCCCCCTACTGGAAACACCTCCCTCCCTTCGGTTATATATTTGGTCACAGTTAGTGTCACGAAATCTGCTGCAGCTCTGACACAACCTCTTAACCCCGAGGCTTACCGACACACAGACTACAGGTCACACGCTGGTTATTAGAGATGCGGGTGGACAACCGGAAAATTGGAGCCGAGCTGGTTTCCAACACACACAGATTCACACATCCATGCTGTAAAAGACGTCACACACACTCTCCGGCAACTCAGAAAGCAGCAAACCCTCGACTCGGCCCGTCCGAATTAAACGCATGACCTAAATCACATGTCACCCTCCGTCCCTCTGCAGGAAAACACGGCTTTGTTGATGACATAAGAAGGCACAGACGCGCAGTTTAATCAAATCAAATAAGGAGTGTTTAACAGGATTTGTGGTCTGTTTTCTGTCTTTTTGCATTCAAAGTCAAATCAGAAATCAATTCACAAGTAAAACAACTGCGATGATTTAATGTGCCAGCGCCTCGTTTCACCTGGTTTAAGTTTATACTCTTAGAAAATGATTAAGGAGAGTCTTCATCGCCTGCAGCGTGGATTATACCGACTGCATCATGTTTCTGTGAAGGTCTTGGTCATGTAGCAGAGGGGGCTGTGCTAACAAATGGGGGTTCTCTTCTCTCCAGCGTCCTGCTCTGATTTTTCACTGTCTACTTACGGACGGATCGCGGTATAATTAATGAGACCTGAGCCCTTGTTTCCCATAAGCTTCAAGTCAAACGTGGAACAGGACAGTCTGCGTTTTCGATGTCTGCACCGATACAGCTGGTGCTAAATTTTAACTTTCATACTGTGTTTTGTTCGTCGCACTCGTGAGAAGAAAAACTCCAGAAAATGCTCCTTTTCAGCTTCAGAAGTCGCTTTCTTTTGATGCAGATACACAATGTGACACTTTAAGATGTGCTTAAAGCAAAAACAGCATCATGCTTAAGTGCACCGGAGTTAAATCAGGACTCTGAACTTTTGGGACTGCAGGCTTTCATTTCCTTGCTTAAGTGCTCTTTGACAGTAATTGTTGTAAGAGGGGAAGTCTTCTGTTGTCTCCATGAGGCTTTTCTTTCAAAAATCCACTTCTTTTAGTTGTCCGAGGCAGTTGTTTCCAACTTTTCATTGTCTCTGATGCACTCTGCACTTTTAAACCACATGTCAATCCTATCTGTTTTTACCCTATTCAGTATTACATCCATTTATCCAGTACTATTAGCTTTTTTGCCATTTACTTTAGCTAAAATTACACTTTTAGCTAACTGAGGTCCAGATGGCTAAATATTTTAACCATTAATACCACAACATTTTCATTATTATTAGCTACATATTTCAAATGTGCATCAGATATGTGTTTCCAACATTCATCTATTCATTTATTTAGCTTTTTAAAATCATTTTTACTGTCAGTTAACTGTTGTTGCATCATTACTTTTAGCTAACTGTTTTGACTTTTAACTCTTGTTTTAACTTGGAGCTAACCAACATTTTGTTAGCTAACTATTTCAATCATTAATTACATACATACCTCGTAACTGTTTACCTTTAGCTTAAATTTATTCAGCTATGTCCATCTTTTTAACTGTCAACAACAATTACCTGCTAATTTTAGCCATTTAGCCACAACTGTTAGCTTTTTAGCTGCTTTGTTTGTTTGTTTTTAGCAAGGGAAACCTAAGCTAACAGAGGTTTTGACAGCAAACTATTTTCACCATTAATTACCTACATACCTTATAACTTTAGCTTTATATGTGGCAAATATATTTAGCCCTGTTAATCATTTTTACAGTCAACAACAATTACCATAGCCACTTATCCATAAGTGTTAGCTTGTAGCTAGCTGCCTGTTTCAGCTGTTTTGTTTGCTTTTAGCTTGGCCTAGCCATGTCATTTAACCATATAGTCATTAGTTTTCAATAACTGTTAACTATTTCCACTTTTAAACTTTTAATCCAAATTTTCAGCTCTTTAAATAAATTAGAATTACTTTTTGTTAACTGTTTCTAACTTTTAACTTTTAGCTTATCAAGGGTTTGATAGCTATTTCAACCATTACTTACATACATACATACCTCGTAACTATTTACCTTTAGCTTAAATTTATTTAGGTATGTCCATCATTTTTACTGTCAACAACAATTACCTGCTAATTTTAGCCATTTGTCCACAACTGTTGCTTTTTTAGCTGCTTTGTTTGCTTTTAGCTCGGGAAACTTTTAGCTCTTATTTTGACTTTTAGCTAACTGAGGCTTTGACAGCTAACTATTTCCACTATTAATTACCTACATACCTTTTAGCTAATATACCTTTAGCTTTATATGTGGCCAATTTATGTAGCTTTTGTCCATCATTTTTACTGTCAGCAACAATTTTACCATAGCCACTTATCCATAACTGTTAGCTTATTTGTTGGCTACGGTATTTGCTTTTAGCTTCGCCTATCTATTTCTTTAACTATTGATTCAGTACTTTTAAAAAACTGTTTAGCTATTAAATAAATATTTAACATTCCTGTCCAAGCTTTCAATCACTTATTCATTGCTTTTAGCAAGCTGTTCAAAGTTGTCTGCTAAATGTTGTTGAATGTCATGTTGAGGTGTTACAGTTGACTAAATACATGGAAACATCTAATAATCGTATTATATTTTCCATTTTGTCATCTTAAACTACTTCAAGTTCTCCCTTTCAACTGTAGAAATACCCCTGGAGTTAGATATTATTCAGTTTATTTAGGCTTTTTCTAAAGAGAAACCTTCACCTCAGGTTTACACTCAGGGAACAGTGTAGTAAAGTGACGACTGGGTAGTTATGTGATTTGCGATGCATGTGACGGCCTCAGCTACCTCAGCTTTAATCCCATCTGGAGTTTTTCCACTGACCCGTCCTTTTAATTACTGCTGCTTCCAGGTGGACTTGGGCTTTCTCCGGTTCGTCACAGCCGTCGGGACTCAGGGGGCGATCTCGAAAGAAACCAGGAAGCACTACTTCGTCCGCTCGTACAAAGTGGACCTGAGCTCCAACGGGGAGGACTGGGTGACCGTGAAGGAGGGCTCCAAGCAGAAGGTAATGATGAGTCATTTTACGCTGTAACAATGTTCATCTACCTAATATCGACGAGTAATGAGGGGCTCTGCATCCTAATCAGCCAGGAGGATGGCTGAATCAATGTTTTCCAAGGCTAACAGCGCTTGGCTGCGAGCCTAAGCCGAGCCTTGACTGAAGTGTGTGCTGAAGGTCTGCTTTACATCCCACTTCTCTCAGCGTGTGCAGAATTAATTTGTTGGAAGGGACGCTGTTGCGCTGGAGATTGTCTCAGCTGGTGCAGAGATAAACTGACAACTTATAGAGATTGACGTTAACCCTCTGAACCCTTCAACTTGATGTTCATTTTTACCTGTTATGTGAAGTTCTGCACCTCTATGGAAACAGAACAACCATGACTGTAAGTATAGAGAACTGAAACATGCCGTATGTGCCGTATGACACACCGTTATAATGCCGCTAATTATAAAAAAACGAAAAAGCGAAAGTGAATTTTTAATTTGCAGAAAATTTAAAAAACCTGGAATCAACATGTGCAGCATTTTTTCGAGAGCCCAGAGGGTATCACCAATCCTGAAAAATATAACTGCTCAACATTCTATGGATACTTTGCTACTTACATTTTTAATTTCTTTTCATACTTGTCTCCTACTGTGTGTGCTCTAAGTAAACACTGCCTGCAGTTCAGCCGACAAGTCCCAGAATATTTGTCACTTGGCTGTTGCTTGCAACTGAGTCAGTCATGGCTTCTCAGTTGCACTGATAAACACAGAATTTTTTCTTTTTTACAGAATCTAATTAGTGCAAATGACTAATTTTTAGCGTTTTTTTTTAATAAGGCACGTAGGATAAAGTGATATTATAAAAAATAGCATCATATTAAGCTTAAAATTTGTTGTTCTTCCAGATAAAACAGCACGTCACAGGTGATTAGTTCAATTACCGTTGTAAAGTTGAAAATCCAATCATCTTTTTCTGTTTTTACAGTTTCTGACTCTGGTAAATAGTGTTATTTTGGTCATTTTATTTAAATATAACATGTCTTTCAAACCTGCCAGCAGGTTTTGGGCTTAAGGGGGTTCACCAAAATACTGAATTAAGTGTTCCAGTATGAATGCTATCAAACAAAAAATGCCATCTCAACTACTCTAGTGTGTTCATGTAGTATTTCAGGCATTTTAAAGACTAGATTAGTACAATGTAGACTCCAGTCATGCAAATAAAACACTGAAATCTCTGTGCAGAAAGGTCTTTGTAAACATATGGCTGTGGCTGGTGCAGCTGTACATATAGAATCAATGCAACAATCTGTTTTTAAGTAATATTAATGGTATTTTGCAGTACTTGTAAAAGCAGTAGAAGTAAGAGCTGTAGATGCAGTAGTAGGAGGAGGAATATAGGTGACAGTTTCAGTATCAGCAGTGGTAAAAGATGTTTTTGTACCAGAAGTAGTGGCGCTAGTAGCAGTTATTAACGGTTGTACCAGTAGCGGTAACAGTAAGAATGACAAAGTACCAGAAGCTCTCATCAGTTCTTCTCCTTCTGTTCAGATCTTTCAGGGGAACCACAACCCAACGGACGAAGTTCGGGCCTTCCTCCCCAAACAGACTCTGGCTCGCTACATTCGAATCCGCCCCATGTCCTGGGAAATGGGCATCTGCATGCGCTTTGAGGTCTACGGCTGCAGGACGTCAGGTAACTTCTGCAAACGCACACAAGCCGGTACTGATGGGAAGCCGCACTCCCAGCCCGAACTCCTGATGCACTGATTTATGCTTTGCAATTACTCTGGCACATCCTGTTAGTGCTGGAATCCATGTTTTCCCGCATTCCATTCATTTATTTTCTTCTTAATTAACTTTCCCCGTCCCCATAGGCGTCATTGAAGTCTAATGCAATCTAATTTTTTTCTAATCAGACACACACATATGCAGCGGAGGCATTTGCTCGCGCTCATTTGATTCCTCTCTTTTCTGATGTACTACATCAAGCATGTGACCGCTGCAGAGGCTCAGGGTTTGCCAGCTTACACTGCCAGCCGCATGTCTTTCATGTTCAGTAAAGTCTGCAAACAGTAACCCTTTTTATTATGCAAAATCAACTTCGTTAAACATTTTATACCATTTCATAACAGTAAAATGCCTCCCCTTAAACCTGGGCTGCAGCGAAATGTGCGAAACGCCTCTTAACTCGTGAGGAGATTAGTGAAGTTTTACCTGCTTCTGCGCTCTCCCTTGAACATTTCCTCACTCTTCGCACGTCGTGAATCAAACAAACATCTTTTTGGCTGCCGGATGAGAACCTCCTGCTGCTTGCTGTTGATTTAAAATAATCGCTGCTTCCAAAGCGAGCACACACCCCCCATAGAAGGACACCGTTATTCATTACAGTGGAGCAGAGCAAAAACATGCTGCCTCATTACTCATCCTCTAACATTAAACCTCAGTCCTTGATGTGCTACAAGCAGCTCTCAGTAGGAGAGCTCCATGAAGCAGATATTAGGCTCTAACTCACTGGGGAACCGGCTGCACGGCGCTGGACAGGTGATTCAGGAGATATAGTGACGCTGCTGGGAAAGTCTGCGTGTATTGCCCATGAAGCATCATTCACTCCAAAACCCATAACCTTAAACTTGATCCTCATTTTTGGTCTACATTTAATCCAAGCTCTGTACTCCGTCTTCAACCGAACTCCGAATCCAAAACACGCAATTTAAGGAAGTGATGAAATTCACGGAAGACAAACTCCCTTTTTCATGTTTAAGCCGCTTTTTCTACCCCTTGGAGGACATTTGGTTCTCATGAGCTGAGAAACAGCCGAACACACACAGGCAGCCCTGTAGGAGGTTTCCATAAAGGACTCTGAGTAGCTGTATTTTCACATTGTGGAAGAATTTACATCCCCAGGAGCTGTTGTTGAACGCCTCATGTAACTGTGGAAGCATTTGTCAAATGCAAATATCGCCCCGAGACCGTGACTGTTTGAGCCCGGATATTAGATTTAGCTTGTTGTGGATGATGGATTTAACTTGGCTCACAATGGCCAGACCACTGTGTCCATGTATCATAGAGTTTCATTAAGTTTTCTTATTCCAAGCGAGCTTAAGTGTCCCAATTATCTGGTCATTATTGCAGAATATTTTCTACTATTTCAACACTTTAAATAGCAACAAGAGAGAGAGCAGACTGGCCTGATTGTCCAGCAGATTGTATTGTACTCTCAAGGTCACTTTTTCTGCTGTCAGTGAGTCTGTCAGTGTCAAAATGCCCAGAAGGCAAGACTTTGAATCTCCAACACACTCCAAGGACTCTGCTACTAGCTGCCTCTTGACCTCTGATGATGTGAGTTGCACATGCAAAAGATGCAAATTGCAGATTCGTAGAAGCAAACATTTCTTTCCTGCTTCAGCTGAATCCACGGTCTAACAACTGTTTTGCATGATGCGCAGACTGAAAAGCCCCCGAAGGCAAAGTTGTCATTTTGCTTATATAAATAAAATTAACTTGACTCGACTTCACTGCAGTCTGAGGAAAACATCCAGAGTGAGTCCTTAATATTTGAGGAAAAAAAGGGTTTGTTCAGAAAATATTTCGCTCTAAAAATGCAGCCCTTTTGTTGTTTCAGAGGAGCCAGTCTGGAGCATAGTAATAATGCAGAGACTCAGATTTCACCTCAACTCATAGCCACATGTAGGCAACTGTATATTCCTGGTGGATTACTTTCGTACCACAAATGCAAGATCACTGCTGTTTACCTCATGCTCATCAAAACAAAAATAATATCGTGACGACTTCTTTGCAGTGTCCAGTGAACGTTTAGACTCAAGGATCTTAAACTAGACTTCTTGTATCTGGTTTATCATCACACATGTCCCCACAGACTGTATGTAAAACATGTACATAGCCTCCAGAAGAGCCTTAAACATGCATTCTTTTTAACAGCCAGAAGGGGGCGACTCCTCTGGAAGTCCTAATCTATAGACGTCTTTGAGAAAATGACCCAACTTCTCACCTGAATTGCTGGCTCAGTGATTATTTTCCTAAAGAGTTCATGGTCTCAATCCCTTGTTTCAAGTCTCTTTCAACGCAACTTGATGTTCATTTTGTAAAATATGGTGACATTTAGATTAAAATAGACGATAGATCGTAGTGTGGTTTCATGTGTGGCTGCCTTCTTGTTGACAAGTCGCTACTGGACGGTTGTGCTTAGCGTCCACAAACAAATGGGCACCATCACGGCAGCTGCATCCATCTTTTAGATACAGTCTAAGCTTATACCTAAAGCGACACTCCTTCATAAATGCAACCCTTTGCTTTTTGTTGATGCTGCTTTAGTTCCGAACTACCACAAAGAAGGCAGCTGTTTTTGAAGTGGTGCTATTGTTGGCCTGAACCTGCTTCTGAAACCCATAGAAGTAGAAGTAATAGTTGTTGAGACAAACAAAGGACAAGCCTACAGGTTCAGTCCTTACATGCCGACAAACACATGAGTCCATCTCTGTGATCGTGTTGGTTTTGGAGTATATCCGGCCTTACAGTATCAGCAGAGTTGTAGTATTGGTATTATTAGTGTTTTGACATGACAGGTAGAGCAATAGGAAACACTACTGGTAGTAATAGCCGTCATAACAGTGCTCGTGGTTATATTTCTAATAAAAGTCATAACAGCAGGATTGCCAGTAAAACAGAAGCTTAGCTTTAAGTCGTAAGGCCTCATAGAAGCTTCATATCGAGTACAATACAAAAGTTTTGATTCCTTTGTCATCATGCGGAAGCCATCTGACTGGTCCCAAATCTGTTGCATGACATCGACCCCAAACATACTGCCAGAGTCATAAAGATCAGTCTTCAGGCGCAAGGAGTCTTGCAACAGATGGCATCGCTCCCACCGAGTCCTGATCTCAACATCATGGACTCAGTGTGGGATTACATAAAAGGACTACAGAGACCAGTTTAATCTACAAAAGATGTTCGGAGCAACTTAGCTGCCAAGAACCATGAAAAACTGTTCCGAGGAGGACCGGTGCTGCATCCTCGCTTCGCTCTTAAAGCCTAAAACTTTTACACCGACTTGTAGACAAAAAAAAGCTTCATCATGCCTTGTTCAAACTCGGAGAGATTATAGATGAGTCTTTGGTATTTTTACTCTTGGGTTTAAACGCTGCAGCAGCACCCAGGGGGCATCAGCTCAAACCGCTGACTAAAGCAGTGGGAAGATAATGACGGCAGTGGCGTTTCTTATCACACTGTACGCCTTTCAAAAGTTTCATACCCACTCTCTCTCCTTGGCCTCCTCTCTTTGTGCAGACTACCGGTGTTCAGGGATGTTGGGGATGGTGTCGGGCCAGATCTCAGACGCCCAGATCAGCGCCTCGTCCTACGCCGACCGGGGCTGGGTGGCCGAGAACGCCCGATTGCTGACGGGGAGGTCGGGCTGGACCGGGCAGCAGACCAAGCAGCCCTTCAGAAACGAGTGGCTACAGGTGGGTTTCACTACGCCGCAGTCACCGTTTAACGACGAGCACCGGCGAGTTTAGTGGTTTAACAGATGGCTCGGGATTCGGGGGTCAAAGCCGGTGTCAGGAAACGTCTACTGAAAAGTCCTTGAGCAAGACTCTGAATCCACATCCCAGGTTGTGTGTCTTGCATTTGTTTAGAGTATAAGGGGTTCAATTTGATGCTCTTCTTCTGCTTCATGAAACAAAATTAAAATTTCATCATCTAGACCAGTTCTTCCCAACATTTATGGGAGGTCACCCCTTGAAATGAAGCAAGATTCGCTTGTAACACCTCATCATTAGTTAAATATCGAGACATTTCTTTAGTATAACATTTATTTTTCTGCATAACCACTCAGATTTACTTAATGAATAACTAATGATCTTCCACCACCAGGCTCTTAGTAGTGGAAGATCATTGAGGAACCTTTTGGGGTTCAAAGTGACTCCTTGAGAAACCCCTCAGAAAGGTTCTTAAAGAAAATACAGCACATTATAATGATTATGTTGTTTTTAACCGCCAAACATAACACATTCAGGCAAATAGAGAGGTTAGTGTTAGTGTCAAGAGTCATTTTGAAGATCCTGATTTTCCCAAATATACAGAAAACAGTCTGTGAAACTTAGATTGTTGAAAATGATTCTGTTCGTTATGTAAATTTTAAGATTTATAAAATGGTTTTAGGCAAAAATACAGCAATGTAGTACTGTCAGCCGTGTTATTCCTTTACCATAAGGTGAACTAGTCTGATTATATGCAAGAAGGGGTCAAACTAGCCAGCATTTGACGAGCAAAAAAGCAAAGATCGCAGAAAAAATACTGAATTTGAACAGAGGAGTATTATTTTTTTCTTTGTAAAACCGTCGCTCAGAGTTATTCAGGGACCTTGCGCAAGTTTGAGAACTGCTCTTTAACCTCTCCTTGCCTGGGGTTTGTTTTCAAGCTAAATCCAATATAGCGACATGCAAGCCTTTGTCAGTGCTGTAACTTTAACATGAACTCTCTGGCAGGTGGACCTGGGCCAGGACAAGATGGTGAGCGGTGTGGTGATCCAGGGAGGGAAACACCGCGACAGGAACGTCTTCATGAAGAGGTTCAAGGTGGGACACAGCCTGGACGGGGAGGAGTGGACCATTGTGAAGGAGGAGAACACCACCAGACCCAAGGTTGGTTCACTTCCAGGCAGAGAATATGTGTCCGGGCTGTGTTTAAGTTTGTCATTGTTGTGCGTAGTGATATGGGACCCAATCACATAGCAACAAGCTGTTTTTATCTTGTAATGCAGCTTTTGAAGAAGCAGATTTATTTACAAGAACACAAAGAATGCACATAAAAGGTTTACAGGACGTGAAAGGTCTCTGCTAAAAGACTGCCATCACTTTTTCACCCACTGTTGGCTCCCACTCCCCTCCTGTCTTCATCCCTGCTCTCCGCCTCGGTCAGTGGCAGCATTGTGAAGCGGGTCCACAAATTAGAAGAAAGCCAGATTAAAGGTTGTTGACGTGAAATAAACCTCCTCCTACAGTAATCTGTAATTCTAAAAAAAAAAAAAAAAGACAGACAGACGCTCTGCCGGCCGCAACGCCGCTTCTGGAATGAAACGCGACGCACCTAAATTACAGGCTGCCGTTCGTACGAGCTCTGCGCGGTGGTGCGCCGCTCGTCGGGCGCTTTGTCTGAAGTAGTCAGCGAAACGGGGGATGTCGGGTTGTTGTGGGAGCGAGTAATATCACAATACGACAAATAAATACAGAGTAGAGGGAGACAGAAGAGAGAGAAAAGGAGTCGAGGAACTGTGGTTTGTATACTGACGCACAACAGACAAGTTTGTGGGAATAAACGGATGAAGTAGGGAGAGTACAATAAGCTTTTTGTGCATTTATTTGTTACGTATCGGCTCATTCGCTCAAGTTCTATGCTGTCTCTTCACAGTATATCAAGAGCCCCTTATGGTTTCCCACACCGGAGCCTCTTAGACAATGCTTAGAGTTCATACCGTAATGATTCTCTTATTGATCGCCGTCCCCTTGTAATATTTTTTGTGCTTTAATGGCGCCGCAAAAGTGCTATAAAGTGCGACACCACAAGTGTGTAACTGAGTTTTAGTCTTGGAGTCCTGGATCTGCAGCTGTAAAATCATTATTATGTTCATGTAAAGACAGTTAAAATTCTACTAAAAGACCACAAGTCTCAATCAAAGACAAGGCAGTTGAAGTAGAGCGGTTGCTGTAGCAAAGACAGATGTAAAACATTATCTCTCAGCATGTATCAGGTCCTGAAAAAGAAAAATTTAATGACGCCCTCCGGTAAAAATCACGTTTTTTACCTTGTTGACGTGTCCATATGGTGGTTTATACAAAGAGGAAGCCTTCATATGTCACAAATACATCACAACACAGTCAACAGGTTTTTTTTTGGTTGAGAAGTTCAGGGGTCAGAACACAGGCTCAGGAACCCCTAGAGGAGATAGGGACTTGCTCAAGGGCCCAACAGCTTGGTGTCACTGGGGCTTGAACCTGCAACCTACTGATCAAGTAGTCAGGAGCCTCAACCATTTAGCCACCCATGGGGTTTCACTTTCAAGCTGAATTTAAACCAGCAGCCTAGTAATAATAATAATAATACATTTTATTTATAGGCGCCTTTCAAGAAACCCAAGGACGCCTTACAAGTAGAAATAGCAAAGTTAAAAACATAACAATATACAACATAAAAGGAGGAAATTAAACAGTTTAAAAAAAAACTGGACAGAAATTTAGTAATAACATTAAAAGCAGAACAGAAGTTATGCAGTGACATGAAAGGAAGAAAGTCAGAGTGAGTCTGCTTCTTTGAACAGGTGGGTTTTGAGACGTGATTTGAAAATGGCCAGAGGGTCGATGTCACGGATGTCAGGTTGGAGGGACCCCATGGTGGTCATACGGGCAGGAGGGATGGTGAGGCTGAGGGAGGAAGATGACCTGAGGGTCTGGCTGGGTGTGTTCATGTGGAGGAGTTTGGTAAGGTACTATGGAGGCCTTGAAGGTTGGGAGGATGGTTTTGAAGACGATGTGGTGTGTGAGATTGAAGTTGCTGGAGAACAAGGGCGATGTGGTGGATAGATGGTGTTCTTGTGATGATCCAGGCTGCAGCGTTCTGAACCACTTGGAGTTTGTGAAGGGACTTTAAGGGGAGACCAGAGAGAAGGGAGTGACAGTAGTCCAGGCAAGAGGTGACAGGATGGCGGTGCTGGAGGGACGGAGGCGGTTGATGTTTCGAAGATGGAAGTATGCAGACCGAATGACGTTACTGATGTGGGTTTGGAATGACAGAGTGCACGACACACAGACTCTTGACCTACTCAGCCCTGCCAGCAAAGCTAAAATTGCCCTCGAAATTCTAACATTGCATTCATGAAAGCTGTCTGACTGTAACAGGTAGGGTTAGGCACATGTTGAAAGGATAGTAACCTATTATACAACTCCTTTCATGCATAGTTTTCCAGGTATACAAAGGGAATACTGGAAATGTTGTCGCTCAGATGAGTTAAAGTGTTTTTCGAGCTAGCCAACTTAGCTACTCGAACTTAGAATCTTCTGATCCGTAGCCAGGCGCGTTATCCATTGCACTCTTTTCACACTTAACAAACCTCAGAAACCAATCCACTCGACTCGTGATGTGGAGCTTTCTGTGACATTCTTCTTCTTCAGGATCAGCTTCTGGTTCAAACGTTTGTGGCTGGATTAGTTTAACATTACAACTTGCCATTGTGGAGCTTACAGAGCTGTTGTTCTCAAACAAAGGCGTAAAGTCGCATTTTAAGCCGTGTCGGGATTATTTCCATGGAAAAAAACCCTTCTAAATATCTAACTTTGATACACTTCAGGGGTTCAATCAATGACCTGAGACAGACTTTACATACAACCTGTGCTAAAACTAAATGCTTGAAGCATTTTGACGTTGGAAAAAGTAGGCCGCACATTGTGATTTAACAAGTTTGTGCTCCTGTAGTTGGCCTTTTGTCACCTATGTACTCCTCGAAGCTATTTGTTGGTGTGGTATTGGTATTCTAAACAGCTTATACCATTTAAATCACATGGTTATTGTGCTTTCAAACAGTTCATAGCTTGTGAAATTTGATTCAAATCTATTGATGCCATTCTATAAACTGGTAAATGTCACTCTAATTCTAAATAACCTTTCACCTGAAACCAGTTTTACTACGTCCAAAAGACAGAAGCAAAATAAACATCGGCCTTTTCATACATTCAGCTCTGGAAGTATCAGAACCCAGCAGTCTTTGACTCTAAACGTTAACTTCAGCGCCGATCCGCGAGAGGAAATTCATGCCATTGCTCTCAAGACCCCACTTCCCCTCCTCGGCTGGCCCCGTTGGTGCGACATCCTCCTCTATGCGTTCCAGATGGCGAGGCGGAGGACGGTTTTGGCCGTCAGACTCCCGCTGATTTACTGCAGACGGAGATCTAGATGCTCCTCCGTCCCTCCTCTCGGCTCCTCTCTGCTCTGTTTCCTGTGTCTTTTTATAAAACCTCTTCAAAAGGCGAGGCAGGAAGGCTCAGTGAGGCCCGAGCTGCTGCATGTGCTCGGATGCACCGGGGCACTGTACATACATTACATGCTCATGCATAAAGATGAGAGCGAAAACAGCCTGCTGGTTGTCCTACCTAAGCAAAAACAGCAACCCTGGGAGAAAAATACTGGAGGTATTATCCTTGCATTATACATTATGTTGAGTAAGAATTAGGGGATCACAGTTGAGGGAGCAGTAGCTTGTAATCGTCCTGTAGTTTCATAATTTCTCACAGCTGATGCACGGTAACTGCAGAGCTATGTAATAGTGGAAATGTTTATTCAATCATGCAACAATGCTTAATTTTGCAGGTCTGTAATTTATTCATGTTTTCCAAATACATTAGTAGAAATTTTCCCGGAAAAATATACTTAATTGGTACTAGTTATAATATAAAAAAGGAAATTTCCCTAAAATAAAAGTAATACTCATTAATTATGAGAAGAATTAGTCTTGTTATAGTCGCAATCTCATGCCTAGTTGTCAGTAAATTTACCATTTTTGCATGATCTGCTATACACTGCCATGTTATCATTTATTGAATTGAAATACTGTCTGTATTTTCTCTATATTTAGCACCTTTTTCTGAATTTTAAAAAAAACTTTTCAAAATTAGGGAATCATAATAGAAGCCAAAAACTTATAGAAAATAGGCTTTGCTTGTTGTGTAGTATTAACAGAGATTATTAGGAAAATACTGAATGTCAAAGTAAACATTAGCACAAATAGTTGTCTTTTTTTAAGAGCTAGTACTCATTTCTAAAAAGTCAGATGTAGTGTAGAAGGCAAATCATCTGTGAAATCACTGTTAAAGCACCTAAAAGTGAATAAAACCCCATATCTCATAAAGCTAATGTGTTCAAATGAGCCTAAAAGACAAATATCCTGCACATGCGCTAACAATTGATGCAGCAACTAAACAATTAGGCTAAGTAGCGTTAGCATATAGCATCGAGCTCTGAGTATGCGTAGTTTTAGCTGCCCTGTTCTCCTTTGTCTGTTTACTTTTCATTTAAATGGTCTTTTTAAAAAACAAAACACAGATTTGTATCATGCCTTGTGAAAATCATTCAACTTTTTGATAGTTTTAGATCTTCACTGCTGCTACTGTTTAGTCAACAGCTAGCATGCTAAAGTGCTAGCATGCATCCGCAGATAGAGTAATTTTAAAGGTCTAATGTGGTGAAAAAGACATTTTTATTGTGTTTTGTGGTTGTTTTAAAGTTGGAGGCATGAAATAAAAGCTGTTAAGATATAAAGATGTTTACTTCTGCCATTCCTTGAGTTAGCATCTCAGCTTTACAACAAGCTAATAAGATTCAACCCAGGTGCTACGTAACATCTAGCGCTAAAAACAGGACCGATACAGGAACAATGTGGGACCTTTACTGTGTTTTTTCGTCCCACACAAAGACTCAAAGTTGAAACTAAAATTCTTTCAGCTTTCCCAGCACGCCCTCACGTCAAAACTCCGTCCACAATGCCACACTGCAGCTTTTAATAAATGAAGCGTAAGTAAACCTCAGCGGTTCAGACAGGCAGGACGGCGTTTTGTGTTTGGTTTCCCGCCGCTTGGCTCCCAGTGTGACTGTAACCGTTTTCATCTGTGCTGCTTCCATGTTGGACATATGAAAGGACGGCCTCTGGTTCTGATTTCCTGGCTTTTGCCTTTGTTTCCTTCTTTCATTCTGCCTCGGCTTCTTATCAAACGGCCTGACGCCTGATCAGAAACGGTACACGCTGTTGTTTGTTTCGTCGTTCCTGTCAGGCTCTGCGGAAGGGGCTTTGCAGAGCGACGGCGGCGGCGGCGGCACAGTTTTAAAAATAGCTGGAAAGAGCCGTCAGATTCGCCAGCTGCTGTGTGATTTATTATTTACCTGTTGATGCGATCTCATCTGAAAAGTCAACTGGAGTTTTTTCTGCAGAATTCCTTCTGTTGAATCAAATATAGATGACAGATGCTTTTCTGTAACTCTGAGTTTCATCATTATTTCATTGCATACGTCATTCCAACTCACATTAGAAGGGTCTTTGAGCTCTGTGTGTTCATGACAGCTGCAGGCATTTCTGTAAATTCTCTATTTGTGGGTAAACTGAGCTGCTTAAAATGTACCTGAGGTAAAAGTTGCACCAGGTTGGATGAGAAAATGTGTTTTGAACCTTTACTTATTTAAATGTGTTAGAAGAATTGTGTTTATAATTGTGCTTATGTAAGAATTATACTTGATAGGTAATTATTGAGTGACTGTCAGGACTTTAAACCATACATGTCAGCAACCATGATTGTAAAGATATGAACACCCATAAAACATTCCAAGCTGTATGTACTCACAGTAAAGAACACAGAGAACTGACCCATTAAGATTGTGTAAGTGACACTTATCTTATGCTGACTCTTGTATTGACGTGTGGGGACGCCCTTGTGTTACATGATTGTTTTACCAAATAAAAAGAGCCAAGGACAGAAGGACTAGCCAGAGAGCTGGAATGCTGTAGCGATGCATACTGCAGATCTGTCGTGTCCGTTCTCTCCTTGTGCGCAAGTAAAAGACCTGAGCTCGTGAGTGCTGTCTTCCTTCCTGTGTGTGTAACAAAATGCAAATCATCAGATGAAGCAAAATTAGGCTCTGAGATGTTTGTTTTTGCGTTTCCCTCAGATTTTCATCGGGAATCAGAACCACGACACCCCAGAACTGAGATCCATGGGTCCGTTGCTGACCCGCTTCGTCCGAATCTACCCGGAAAGAGCCACCAATGAAGGCTTGGGCCTCCGTCTGGAGCTGCTGGGCTGTGAACTGGACGGTGAGTCTCGTTTACCACCTAAAGACTTATTAATCTTCCATCATATATTGTGTTTTGATCGTAAAGTGACCAGTAAGACTTTGACGTGGAGATACAGCAGATCCTTACATTTACAACATCACATAGACAGTGAGATGTAGAGCGCGTGGATCCGATTACACTGGAAAACTCTTTTAATATCCTCATATTACACCGTGGCCGACTTGAAAGCGGGAGACCCCTGTGGTTTCTGGCTTCGGCGGAGTTGTTCTTGGTTGGAAATACTGCTCATCTTTCACAAAACATAGTGAACAGCACACAGACATGTAGGTGAATTACAGAAACCGATGCTTTATATGAGGAAGTCGAAGTAACTCAAGCAGAAACAGTCTGTGGCCGCATGAGTTTTTTCCGCCTTTTTATATAAAAATACTTCAGAGTATATTTAAAAAAACACAAGAGCAGAAGTCAAGTATAAAATCTATGCCTCCCAGTCTTTCCTTCGACATCCCAGAGCCAAATGTTGCATCTAAAACCAGAGTACTAATTATTGTAAGTTGAACTAAAGTTTTACAGTTTTACAGTGGTCATTTCTTTTTAAGACTACACAACCACGAAACCACGTGGTGGCATCACACAGATGGTGACGAAAACCAGTGAATCCTCATCATCTAATGTTCCATCAGCCAAACTGTAAAGCGGCCCATGAGGCTCTTTAAATACTTTGCAGGGCGTTCTTAAAGTTCATTAAGCCCAAAAACGTTGCGGTAAATTCCTCAGTTGTCCCTGTAAGATCATGTGCTAAAGGTAAACATGAAGATGAGGTTGGTAAGAAAAGTTTAAATGGTGATGCATCTCGCCCAGCTAAACCCAACTCATCACATCTAAGTCTATGACGTACAGCGATCAGGCAGAATATAATGACCACCTGTCTAATATTGTGTTGGTCCCCCTTATGTGGTCCAAAATGCTCTGAACCATTGGGCATGGACCTCTCAGGGTGTTCTATGGGGTCTGGAACCAGGACGTTGGCACTGGATCCTTTGGGTACTCTGGCTTGTGCAGTGGGGCCTCTGTCAAGCAAACTTGTTCCACTGCATCCTGTTGATGCTTGATCACAATGGGGTGTAGGAAGTTTGGAGGTCAAATCAACATGTTGGTCCATTGTCATGTTCCTCAACATGTTCCTGATTGGTTGGTGTTGTTTCCATGTGGTGGGGTGTATTTTCCTCCAGTGACATTTGGGATTTCCATTAGCATGAGGGAGTGTGTTTGTTGTGGGACAATGTTTATTTGAGTGTGTAAGTCTGATCAACATGGATGTTAAAATCCAAGGTTTTCCATCAGAACAACACACAGTACCAATATGACCAATGTTATTCACTTCACCTGTCAGTGGTGATAATGTTGGGTCTGATCGGTGTATCTTTAGTTTACGAAGTGCAATCAAAAAATTCCAAGACTTGACCCTATAGAATTTAAAAACTGTGCCTGATTGTAGTGTTACTGCACTCACAACGGTTGTAATGCTACCTGGAAGTCCTGTTAGGTAAACACGTCAGACACAATGAGCTCTGAATCTTCCAAATTGCATCAAAACAATGTTCCTTCAACTTGCATTTAATTTTGGGGTCGAGGAAGAAGCCACGGGGAGCCAAATGTAGCGAGCAGGGCAGAAGGAGGGCGGCTGTTATGTTGTTGTGGCCAAAAGTCCTGTGTTTGCGCCACGCTGTGACCGAGCACACTGCACAGCTGGAGCACCGACATGCTATCAAGCCATGGTTCATGTCGTTTTTGCCAAATGTTCTACCTGGGACACCTCAGAACATTAAAGTAGAACTCGGTCCTGACAGTCCAACTCTAGTGCATGAACTCCTGTTGCACAACCACATGAAAGCTGAGGAAAGCAACAAACATGCCCCTGACCTCACGCACTTTGTTCGGTGTTGGAGGTTACAGGTCCTCAAGCTGCTGTTTCTTCTCTTAGTGGTAGCTGTAGGCCCTTCTCTGACCACCAGTGATGATCCTCCGCATGAAGGTTGATCATTCGGCTGCTGACGTGACACAGAAAGTGACATTCACTCTCTGGAACAGTTTGCGACTCACTGAGAGATCATAAATGTGCAGCTACCATTGGTCACAAAAGTATCTCAAATCATCAGGAGTTAATTTAAACACGTCACTTGTGCTCAAAAAGAAAGGATTCATCCTCAGTGAAGGACCTTGGACCCCTAATCTGTCTCTATAGCTACCAGTGAGCAGTGATTCCTAACACGTCTCTGGGGGTCATCAGGTGGAAACCTCCCTTCAACGCTGTTTCTCCTACTTAGTTCCACGACACCTCCAGGAGGCTAGGAGGTGAACTCTGGGGTCCCAGAGTCACCCCCCCTAGTGCCAGTTCACACTGCTCCTACGCAATCCAACCAGCACTGCCACCTTCAACCGGCCCAGGCCCGTTTAGGAGATGCTCCAGGTAGTAACCAGTGCTGATGCTACCATTTAGCTAGCTGCTAAATGCTAATGCTAACTGCTAATTCAAACAGTGTTGCCACATTCAACTGACTCAGGGCAGTTTAGGAGATGCTCCAGGTAGTGACCAGTGCCAATGCTACCATTTAGCTAGCTGCTCAATGCTAATGCTAACTGCTAATTCAAACAGCACTTCCATGTTCAGCTGACCCAGGCCTGTTTAGGAGATGCTCCAGGTAGTGACCATTATGGTGCTTCTGCTTGACCATCTCTGATTTCCTTGAAAGTTTTTTTTATAATAAATAATGGATATTTAAAATGATTTCTGTGAAATTTTACCTTTAATATATCAAGTACTTTCTGATATTGACCCACTTTCAGCACATTTTTTCACACATTGAAATTTGACACTATGTTTGAACGACAGTATCTCAGGAATGATTAAAGATAAAAGCCTGAAATTATGACTGTTATTTATTTGTTGTTTGTATATCATTTAAATCTGCAATATTGATCAAACAGATCAAATAAATAAAAAAGAAATTGAAGCTGTCACGAAGAGTCTCATCTTTGAGCTTATGTTTACAAAATAAAACTGATAATGCAGTCGTCAACTAATGATATTTTCTGAACCACAAATGGTTGCATGATGCTGTTGATTTCTCAGAGTTATCAGATTATTCAGTCTGATGTTGTTGATTCTGAATCAATGACGTGATGAGAAAAAGCAGTATTTCAGGATTTGTCTTTAATATTGTTTCAACATGGCAAAGTGGGTCAACGGGCAATTTTTCAAAAGATGTTATCTAGTAAACTAATTGATATATTTACATACAATTTCATAAATATCTCTATGAGCATGTCTATTTTATGCTTTAAAACGTTCAGGCAAATCGGAGATGGTTGAGCAGAAATTCCTCTAAAAATAAAATGTGTTAAAATTAAATGAACCCGTGTATAACAGAGCTCCAGCTGTAGTGTAGTGCAGCGTCACGCAGTCCCATGACTCTTCTTACATGTTGCACGCGTGACCATGACCACTTCACTGATGCACCGTGAACAGTTTCAGAACTTCTCAATCACACCACATATAAACGTATGAAGCTGAAGCTATTAATACATGTCTAAACAACGGTCCTGTTGTGTTCTAACTCCGGCTGCCAGCACGAGTTGATTCTTGCTGTGTCAAGATGCGCTATTGTTCGGTTTCCCAGCACCAAAGCAAACTGGTGCTCCAGAAGGGAAGCAGTTTCACATTCAGCCTCCAGTTAGAAACATATGTGCTTCTTTACCTGCTTGTGAGTTTGCAGTGACAGATGTTAGATAAGCTGACACTACGGGGTGTGTGTGTTGGGGGGCCGCGAGGCTCAAGTGTCCATCAGAGGAGGTTAAAACGTGTTTGTATACAAAATGTTAATGTGGATGTTCAGCATGCAAACAGCATTTTCACATGTATTTGCATTAATGTGCGTGAAGCCTCAGTCAGCCGACCAATCAGCCGTTACACAGTGAACTGCTTACATTTCAGACTGGGTGTGTGTGTGTGTGGTTATGTGTGTGTGTGTGTGTGTGCATGTGGAGGCCTCGACCTCTCACAGGAGCCGAGGGAGGAACAGATGAAGGGAGGAAGTGGGCTCTCTGGTGGAGTATCTGGTTGCCCTGTAGGGACGATGATAAGAATCAGTCAAAGCAGGCGAGATTATGAGTGAGATAGAAAGTAGAAGAAGATGAAAAAAGGCCACGAGAGACAAGAAGAAGGCAACGATGAGAGGAGTAACTGTAGATAGAAGATCGAGTTTGTAAGACACATGAAATCAGAGGAAGTATTGGATATGTAAACTGTGCTTGTCTGTTAAATTAACAATAAGAACTCCTGGAAACTTCTAAATCTCTCAGCAGCTACTTCTTTTTTCTGTTCATCTGAACTGTAAAGTGAAATATTTACAAACTTAAATGACGAAGAAGCAGCACAGAGAAAGTGTCAGACAGTTAACTTCCTGTACCACCTGCACAGATTCTCTGGAATCTATAAATGTACACTTCCTCTTAAATCCAGTAGAATGAAACCAGTCCATGTGCAAATTAAAGTTCCTCTTTAGCCAGAATAGAAACATAGAAAGTAAATGTTCATGCAAGTGCACTGCAACTTGAGAGAGCACAAGTAAAATTAATTTAGAATCAGGCGCAGGATCAGCGTTTAGAAGACAATACAGCGAATACAGAAAACACAACTAAAGACAGAAAAAAACGACTAAAGACAGAAAAACCATCTAAAGATTGATAAACCATCCAAAGAAAGAAAAAACATCTAAAGACAGAAAAAACATCTAAAGACAGAAAAGTCAACTGAAGACAGAAAAGTCATCTAAAGATTGAAAAACCATCCAAAGAAAGAAAAAACATCTAAAGACAGAAAAAACATCTAAAGACAGAAAAGTCAACTGAAGACAGAAAAAACCGACTAAAGACAGAAAAGTCAACTAAAGACAGAAAAACAAACTAAAGACAGAAAAGTCAACTAAAGACAGAAAAGTCAACTAAAAACAGAAAAGTCATCTAAAGATTGAAAAACCATCCAAAGAAAGAAAAAACATCTAAAGACAGAAAAAACATCTAAAGACAGAAAAACCAACTAAAGACAGAAAAACCAACTAAAGACAGAAAAGTCAACTAAAGACAGAAAAACCAACTAAAGACAGAAAAGTCAACTAAAGACAGAAAAACCATCCAAAGACAGAAAAAACATCTAAACACAGAAAAACCAACTGAAGACAGAAAAGTCAACTAAAGACAGAAAAACCATCCAAAGACAGAAAAACCAACTAAAGACAGAAAAACCATCTAAAGACAGAAAAGTCATCTAAAGACAGAAAAACCAACTAAAGATTGAAAAGCCATCTAAAGACAGAAGTCAACTAAAGACAGAAAAACCAACTAAAGACAGAAAAACCAACTAAAGATCAAAAAACTATCTAAAGACAGAAAAACCTACTAAAGATTGAAAAACCATCCAAAGACAGAAAAACCATCTAAAGACAGAAAAACCATCTAAAGACAGAAAAACCATCTAAAGACAGAAAAACCACAACCAAACACAGAAAATACAACCAAAGATCAAAAAGCCGAGCTTCAGTTATCTCAGTCTACCATGGAAATATGATGAAAACAGCCACGACATCCTTACTGCTGCAGTATTTTGTGACTCATGAAGTTACTGGAGTCGATTATCCATCAGTGACGTTTAAAAATGAGCTGACATGCAGGTCTTTTGTTTGTTTTAATGCTGACTTCATTCACATCTGCACTGTGTCATTTTTATGCCTCCTTGCCAAAGACAGTCGTGTAATGTTTCATGTCGTCCGGTCTTCCAGTTGTTGTGAATGTGAGATCTTAGATGCGCCTTGAAGGACTTTCTTCAAATTTAGCGCAACGTTTACTTGAACTCTCGGACGAACTGATAAGAATTTAGTGGTCAAAAGTCACGTGGACGTCCCAGAAACACATTTTTGGCTTTTGACTCAAGAGTTCATGCATTAATTACGACACAGTGTCTTAAAATAATATTCTGCAAAAACGCTTCTCTGGCCAGTATTCAACAACATAACTCAGGAACTGAAGTGGAGATTGTGACCATATTTCACTGCATTTTGTAGTCCTGCTTTGAAACTGTGATGAAGGTGTTGGTCTTCCTTGCTTTTGATTTCCTAATTGGAGTGTTGGATCATCATCCCAGCTCAAGTTAACATGTGTTCGCTAACCTGACGTCAAATAGTCTCATGAAAGTCTCTATCTCGGTGCCCCTTTACTACAATGTTTACGCTGGCCAACACAGATGCAACTGTATCCTCTGGTCGCTGCAGTATTAAACAGTAAGAGGCTCCTGCTGCTGGAACAACCAAGTACTACAGCTAATGTACAACATTTAAAGTGTGTGTTATCTAGGAAAATGATGCCGGTATTGACAGATGCTAAATATTAAATGACTCAGATCGGATTGGGGACAAAAAAAAAACAAAACTTGATTGGGACATGTATGCCAGAACCTACTTTGGCATAACGTTTGCTGCATGATTTTCCACTTTGAATCAGGCTTTTTGCCGGCTGAGGGGACAGAAGTGGAGATTGTGACCATCTTTCGCATTTGGTCGGATGCTGAATTTCGCATTCCTGCTTTTCAAACTGTGACGTTTATATTTTGGCTGCAGTGATTCTGGATTGAAATTGTGTGTGAAGCGTCTGTTTCTCAGCAGGATCTTTGCAGCAATATGCATTTTTAAAGGGATGTCTACTGTTTAAATTGGTCAGGAATGTAAACACGCACAAGGAATTTAACTCTTCTGAATGAACTTACAGACTTTAAAGTCTTTGCTGCAACTTTTATGAGTCTGGACAGACGTGGACATAAACTGGTTTGAAGATTCAGACAGTTGCAAGGGGTTTAATTCTAGTTTTCCCTCACTCTGCTCCTGTTTTTGTCAAACTGGCGAGGATGGTTTCTTTATTTACATGTGTTTTTTTTTAGTTTTCAGTGCGTTGAGCTGTCACGGCGTGCATACATATATCACCAAGCAAACGGCTTAAACTGAAAAAGGTGAACAGACAGAGCGAGCAGCAGAAGGAGAAGGAGAGGAAAAGGAGAGTAGGGGAGAAAAGGGGGGAGGCATGCTATCCGACGTCTGTCCCAGATGAACACAGTTTCACTTCAAAAGCGGAGAACAAAGACGACACACACTGTTGCTGGAGACGCGACACAGACTCAGACTTTGATCGAGCTGCTCGGAGCATCTACAGACGCGGGAAAGCCATATGTGTACACTTGAAAAGCCCACACAGATGCACAGTATATAGACATTAGCAATTATGCTCAATTATCCAAATCACAGCCCTCTTGTAGGTGCCCTGATTCAGCTTATCGCTTCATTAATCATAAAGCTTTGACCTCAAGTGCCCTTAACGGCTAAACAAATCAAATTCATGCTGTTAAATTGACAAAAGGTACTAAAATTGTTGTCAAACGCCTTTAAATACAAGATATAAGCTCACCAAACTAGCAGCTCATTTGGATTTATTGAATAACAGCTACTCAAGAGGGGTTTCTGTCAGTGGATCTAAGAGCCGTGGGTTGAATCTCTTCCTGTTTTCGCACAACGGCGGGAAGCTAACAAGCCCAACAACAGATCAGCTTCAGCGGCTTAATCAGATGTTTTGTCGTCGCTAATGCCGCTCAGAGCTTCGAGTTAAATCATCGACTCTCCGCTCGCATCCACGCTGCTGCGAGAGCGAACCTCCGTCCCACTCGAAACGCTGCAAAACACGTCTCCTCGCAAAGTTTAATTACATGCAGACCATCTGGGAGTTTTTATTTTTTCTCACATCGCCTGCGTATGCTAATTCCAGCTCACTTTGTTTCATTTCCATAAAAACACAGACGTCGACTGTATAGTAGAATTTAACAAGCTACAAGAGTCTCTGTCACTATTACTCCGACGCCTGATGGGGAAGAAGAAGAGCGTCGGATCTAAACCTTCCGAGAAGCTGAGACTCAGTTGTCAGTGGGAATGTTTGGTATCCAACCTTATATGTCTTTTCATTAGTGAGTCACAATTCTCTTACATAAATAAGCCAAAGGTAATAAAAAACTGGAGGTGTTATTTTGATGGACAGATTCCTCTTCAGTTCGCTCAATGGAGCTTCATTTGCAGACCTGTATGTTTGCTGTGGAGGTAAATAATCCCGTTATTGTCATGTCTGCTGTTCATCTTCCCTTTGAATCGACCTTAAGTATCTTTTCAAAACCAACGTCCGATACTGGCCTTTTTAGAACCGAAGTTCCTGAAACGTTCCTGTGTTTTCAGCACATCTCAGGAGCCGGAAACTTTAGGTTATTAGACTTTTAATGCAAGCTGATCAGTAGCTCGGTGGTTAGCATCATCGCAGCGTGGGTTTTCACCAGGTTCTCCGGCTTCCTCCCACAGTCCAAAAACATGCTGAGGTTAATTGATTATTCTAAATTGTCCGTAGGTGTGAATGAGAGTGTGCTTGGTTGTCTGTCTCTATGTGTAGCATACCCCCCTTAAATGAAGGATTGCACTTCAGCTGGTGAATTTTTAGGTTTAATGGCGTCAAACCCTCAATTTCACCATAAGAGCTTGGGAAAACACTAAATGGTCTGCACTTAAATAGCGCTTTTTTCTACCTTAGTGGTATCCAAAGCGCTTTACAATGTGTTTCCCATTCACCCATTCACACTCCAATGGCGACAGAGCTGCCATGCAAGGCGCTAATCTACCATTGGGAGCAACTTGGGGTTCAGTGTCTTGCCCAAGGACACTTCGGCATGTGGAGGGGCCGGGGATCGAACCTCCAACCTTGTGATCAGTGGACAACCTGCTCTACCACCTGAGCCACAGCCGTTTACACAAAAACAATGTGTAAACTAAAGCCACACTCTTACAACTCTATCTTAATACAACGTTTACAGAGAATCAATCATCTGTAGCCTTGGCAACAAAGATCAACACATGTTTCATCCTGGTAACACAAAATATTCAAATAGTGATTCATTTACACGATAAACCTACCTTGTGCCTCTATCAAGGGGGCGGCTAAGCACAAAATACTGTACATTTTTATTCGCTTCTTCGCTCCGTGACGACTTTTTACTTCGCTGTCCTTTCATTGCCGCCTAGCTAGTTTGTGCTCATTCAAAACAGGAAGTCTTTTCAAAATAAAAGCATCCAAAATATCAAACAGGAAGTTAGTTTTAACTGAGTGTAAATAAGGAAATTAAGTGCCAAAATAAAATACTTCCGTTTTCTTTAGCAACTTAAGAAATTTACTCAGGGTTATTTACATTATATGTAGCCCTGTGATAGACTGGCGACCTGTCCAGGGTGTCTCCTGTCTTCCTCCAAGTTGAATGGGATAGACTCCATCCCTCTGACCCTACAGAGGATTAAGCGGTGTATAGATAATGGATGGATGGATGGACTTTTAATGCAATAAAATGCAACACCTTTCTTTGCTTTTTTGTTCCATATATAACCACTACTTGTCCTTTGTTAATTTGCCTCCAGAAGTGGCCACAATTTGCACAGCTCCTTCCGTTTTTAAGGAGCTCGAACAAAAAAAATAGAAAATGTGAGGTCCTTTGTGCACATTCCTGTTTGCATTTCCAATAAGAACATTGAAAATTAAGTTGATTTCATCTGATAGCAGCTGAAAAAGTTTTAGAGAGCTTTCCTCAAAGGGAAATTTGACCAGACAAAGACATAACGGTATCACGCTAAGGACGCCAGTCTCTACAGTAGCAGGAATTCTGGTCTTTTATTCTGTTTTATTTTGGGAACCAAATAAACTTTTGTCTGTTTTTGTTGTGTCCATCAGGACTACACACTCTGCCCCGATAAACAAAGGTACCTGGGTTCCTTTAAGAGACCAGGACTTCTATCCTCAGTGCT
Organism: Dascyllus trimaculatus; assembly: GCA_024666655.1. Taxonomy (NCBI): domain Eukaryota; kingdom Metazoa; phylum Chordata; class Actinopteri; family Pomacentridae; genus Dascyllus; species Dascyllus trimaculatus. Next base: position 6,275,020 of record CM045454.1, read on the forward strand.
ACAAACCTCACAGTTGCAGTCGTATATAGAATAACTCTATACTATACCCAAGGTTGGATTACCAACCCGGCAGCTGTTCAGGGACCACAGACCACCAGCGCTGCATATAATTTGATCAGTTTCAAAGTAAAGTACAGCACAGAGTTGTCAGCTCATTAAACTGCTGTTGTCAGTTGTTGCCACTCCCATATATATTGTTATTCGGTGCCATCTTCCACCTACTCGTAGGCTCAGTAGGCTGTTATCCCCTCATTAAATCATGGTCATTGGATTGATCTGACACATATGAGTGTAGTAGAAATGAAGCTAATTTGTTGGAAAATTATATTTTAATATATATGTACAACATATTTTTATTTTTAAATGACGAATATCGGTACATAGACATGTGCCGGATTCTTTGTTTTCACCTGATTTCATGCAGAAATGTGAATTAAAACTGCAGCTGTAACTGTCAAGTGTTATGCTGGAGCTGTCCAAGCTCAAATTAACATGTGTTGGCTAACCTGACGTCAGTAAGCCTTATAAAAATCTCTATCACGGTGCCCCTTTGCTAGCTAAACTTCCAGAATGCCAACAGAGAATTAGCCACTTCCTCTGGTAGTATCTGCAGTATTAGACAGTAAGAGGCTCCTGCTGGTCGAACAACCAAGTACTACAGCTGATCTACAGTATTTAAAGTGTGGAGTACCGAGGGGAAATGGTGTCGGTATCGGCAGATGCTAGATATTAAATGACTCGGATCGAGACTTGCATACAAGATCCTACTACTGCATCTGTAGAACAGCCAAAAGGAATGATGCCCTCTCTCTGGAAAGACCTGTGATTGGCTTCAAATACTGACTTTCTAAAGCCTAACAGCAGAACCAAGAGTATCAGAGTCCAGTTTCCTCTCAAACCACTTAAATCTCAATATTCTGAAAGGTTTTATGGGGTTTGTGCCCAGTAATGCTAAAGAAACTCTGCCTACCCCAGCTTTAATAGTGTCGACGCCTCAGTCGGGTTCACTTCTTCACTCTCTTCACATCTAACATGTTTCTTTTCCGCCTCCCTTCTCCAGACATAACCACTACAGCGCCTCCCACCACGCCGCTCGCCTCCACTCTTCCCATGACCACGTTTGGCGCGACAACCACGGCGCCGATCACGGTTCCCGGCACGACTCCAACCACCGACTGCGAGGACGGACAAGAGGACTGTGTCGTGGAAACCGAGGCGCCCGACAGCTACGACCTCGTGACGGGTAGATCACCGAAACACTTTGTTCCCACCTTCCGTGTAAAGCTCCCTCTGAAAGTTTTAAAATGCAACACAGTGAAAGGAAACAGCTTAAAAGCCTGTCTCCTGTAAACCTTACCTCTTTCATGTTTACTAAAACTGCGTATATTCTGCATTTTGACACAAAGGAAGCTAGCTGGAGAGAGCTCATGAAAAATTCTCCCTTATCTTCCCTCTCACTGACTGAATGCTGTCTTTTTCTGCTCGACTTCATTTATTTATTTGCCCTTCTTTAAAAATGAAATTTAATTGCCTGATGTCTTTTTCAAATTCTCCTTTATCTTCCCTTTTGCTGTCAAACCCAACTATTATCCCCGTTTCCTCAGCTCGGAGAACTTCGGGGAAAAACATGCATCTAACTAAATTGCTGAACATGATAGCTCGGTATTGATTTTTCATAAAAGGTGTGATGTGTTTTTTATGTGTTGGCAAACCTCTCTGACCTTTGACTCCACCTTTGCCGTCCCATCTGTCTGCAGCAGGAGGCACCACGGCCGCCAACCCCATCATGGACTTCCTACCAGGTGAGGACGACCGCCGCAATCTGCCGTTTTTCCAAAATCCTCTCTGCGAAAAAAGGCTCCGAACTTAGACGTAGAAATAGATGTGCCAGATCAGTGCATCAGTTCAGCCGGCGGCGCCATCATTCAAGTGTCACCGACAGTACTGACCACAGTCACAAAGCACAGTGGAGCCGAGTCCCATTAGAGTAAATGGCTTTTTCTTCGCCCCAGTTCACAAATGAGGCCGCCGAGAGAAGAGGCTGATGGATTTGCTATTATCTGCAGCATTTTTTGTTTGTTTGTTTGTTTGTTTCCGACAGTGTCGTTCATCTGATTTGCCCGTAAATCCGGTTTGAATTGAGCTGCAAGGAGAAGACAGGTGAAGACGAGTTGAGGGATTAAGGAAAAAAGAGACCAGACGATGTGTTTAAGCAAAGAGAAAAGGATATTTATGGCGTTGCGGTTTTCTTACACGTCCCCTTGCAACTTCTTTTCACAGTTTATGGCCTTCACTGTAACAAAAGAGGGCTTTGTCTCTCTTAGGCTGCTTCATTTAAAGGATTTTTGAAGAGAAAAAGGTGAAAAAGCAGCTAAATAATTCATGCAGCATAAATATATTTCCCCTTCCGTTTTATCTGGCAACAATTAAATTATAGTGTCCCATTAATAGGAGACAACAAGTTAAACCTGCCGAGGGGCATCTGAGGTTCAAACTCATGATCTTATTAATTCTGCATGAAAGTAGCGCCGTATTTTATGAAAGCGGGCGGGAAAAGGAAAGCTGGGAGACGTGGTGGGAAAGTATTAGACACTCGGCATGACGCTGAGGACCGACTGCAGGTGTTGGTGCATGGAAGCGCACTCAAAGCCAAACGCAGGGCTTTGTTTTTGGTCATTTATAGCAGGTTTTTTTTTTTTTTCCAGCACCGTGTCGCAGTTTATCATCCCCTGTGAATGCACCAAGTTCAGCTCATTTGGAGTAAACAGCCGGCCGGAGAGGGAGCAGGACTGAATAGGCAGAAAGGTAGAAAAATGGCAGCCGTGACAGAGAGGAATAAAGAGCAGGGGAAGCCAGCGGGAAGGAGTGAATAGAGATGAGACGGGAGAAAGAGGCGGCGTGAGGAGGATGAAGAGGCACGAAGAGAAAGGGAGGTGAAATGAAGAGAGGAATGGAGGGAGGGAGGCGTAGCGAGAGCTGCAGAGAAAGAATAGAGCCCTCTTGGGTCTCAATTAGCTGAGCTGAAGCATCGCGTGAAGACAGCTCGGGGTTGGAGGGTTGGACGTGGAGGGGGGTTGGTGGTGGTGGTGTTACCGTGCAGCTCCTCGGTCATCTCTGCATCCCATTAGCCTCTCAGAAACAACATGTCCACTAGTCGGAAAATTTTCTGCATTTATTTGGATGCTGTGGTTGAACCGCTGCCGCCAGTCGACTGCTGGCACCGACATGAGAAGGAGGGAGGTTGTTTTTTTTCCTTCTCTTCTCTTTTCGTTCTGTTTGGGGTTTCTTCGGGGGCCACATCCGCTGATGCTGGTGGCACCCCGCCCTCCATTCCTGAGAGCTGATCCCAAACACATGTAGCATCGCTGTTTCCTATCAGCGCTGACGTCTTCTTCTGTTTTCGCTGAGGAAGAAGCCCTGCAGCGCCGTGCGACGTGTACAATCGCAACTCTGTCGTCCATCTGCACAGGCCCGGGCTCTCCGCAGACGACACAGTTTATGCTATGAGTGACCCCACAAGACTGGTCGTTCTTTTCGGGCTCTCCTAAATGAAATTCTGGCTCCACTTGGCTGTGGATGGTTTTCCAAGAGCAGAGGTCCGACACCAGTTCATAAACTTACTTGGTGTTTAATGGAAGGGCAGTTATTTACCAAAGGTTGCTATCAAAACCCTTAAAAAAACCCTTTTAAACTACATTTACCTGGCTTTATGCTTCAACAAACATACAGTGGTGCTATGAAGAGGGCTTAAGCATCGTCCACATATGAAACGATTCCATTATTGCCCATCGTTTTGTAGTTGGCATTTGGTCTCTAGAGGAAATGTCAGGCTCTGGTAATAAGATAAGATAAACTACTGATCCCTCGCCACGCAAAAAGTCCTTCGCTGAGTTGAATTTCTTACAGCCACGCATGGTAGACGTTCATAAACGGATCTGTCTTTTAAGAACAGTACAACAGTGTCCTGACAGATGTGGTGAAGCTCAGATCCTACCTGGTCTCCACAACTAGCTATAACCAACACAGGGAACTTTCCATGGTATATCCATGGTTTTTGATTTGTCTAATGAGTTGTGAGTGCAGATTGGACATCACATCAATGTGCGGCTCTTGCCTTTTGAGGTTTAAGTGGCGGGCAGTAAAGTCGTGGTCAGCCTTTAGGGAACTCAGTGATGGTGTCGTAAGTCAACCAACGGTATCCGTCATTGGTTCTATTGGTTGTCCCATCGGTAGTTTAGGTCGCTACCTGCCCACCAACGATTATTCTGCCTGTCATTGCAACAGGTCGCCAAATTTCACTGACCTTCCAGGGTTTCTGGTCACCACAGAGGCTTATCAGCAGGTCCGACATTTCACAAATCTCAATGCATCGTGGCGACCAGAGCTTCAAGCAGTTTGATGGGTCTCGTTTCTGGACACAAGTTTGCAAAAGAGAAGTAAAAAAAAGAGCAAAACTAAACTTTATTAACAGTGTTGGTAGGTGGGAAGCCAGTGAGGGATTCGTGACGTACTTGAGCGGCTGTGGCTCAGGTGGTAGAGCGGGTTGTCCACTGATCGCAAGGTTGGCGGTTCGATCCCCGGCTCCTCCACATGCTGAAGTGTCCTTGGGCAAGACACTGAACCCCAAGTTGCTCCCATTGGCAGATTAGCACCTTGCATGGCAGCTCAGTCGCCATTGGAGTGTGAATGGGTGAATGAGAAACGCACTGTAAAGCACTTTGGATACCACTAAGGTAGAGAAAAGCGCTATATAAGTGCAGACCATTTACCATTTAGGTCTTCAGCGGACTGTTGACTTCTACGCCTGCCTGAATTTCTTTACATTCTTTGCTTTGTGAATTAGAGGACTGATCATTCATTCCAGGCAGCATTTTGTAGCTTCTAACAGCAGTTTTCGTCTCTTTGCCGCAGCCTACGTGTGGTTCGCCTGCAACTTTGACTTCTCGTCGTTCTGCGGCTGGACCAGGGAGACCGGCGCCGGAGCCGAGTGGCTCATCCAGACCAACGGGGCTCCTGCCGTCCACAGAGGGCCGACCCTGGACCACACAGGTAAGAGACGTCTGCTCACCTTTGTGTTCCAGGATTATTTTTTTCAACCAGCGGCGCTCGACAGATGCTTCGGGAGAGCACTCGGTGGCTCTCGACGTTACCATGCAGCTGTTGAAAAGTCTGTCGAAGCCTCTTGTGCTAGGAGTTGGGATATTTTCAACAAAGCTTTAAATAACTGTCAGAGCTGCTGGGAATTCGCAACAGCACCTACTGAATTTTCTGCCTAAAGAAATGAGAAAAAACACACCAAGGATGCAAAGAGAGGTTCCTGTTGGGCTTGTTGACTTATCTCTGCTGCTGAGGACAAAAAGTTTGCCTGCCGCTGCGTGTGGTGTCACGCTTTTACAGAGCCCGGAGCCACTCGGTTAGATATGCATTTTTAGAAAGTGCAGCTAGAAAAGCAGACATTTCCATAACTTGGACCACCGTGATAAAAAAAAAAAAAGCAGAAAAACACTCGAGAAATGTGTGACACTCACTCTGACTCGGATACTTACCAACACAAATATGGGCAAGCAGCCTCAGATTCTTCTGTGTCGCTCATGTTTAATAGGATAAACAGAGGCAAGATTAAAATTGAGGACATCTTGGGTATTGATTGCATGTCTCTTTCTTTTTTTAAACATCTTTGGGGAGTTTTTCTGATGATGATAGGGGAGAGACAGGGTGAAAGGGTAGAGGGACATGCAGCAAAGAGTCGTGAGCCGGACTCGAACCTACGACCACTGTTAGCGACCTGCGCCCACATGCTAACGCCCTAACTCAGAGAGCTACATGGCGGCCCTGCATGTCTCTGTCTAACAAAAATTCAGTTTTTATTGGAGTTATGCCTGAAATTTTTAAGTGAGAGTTCAAACTGAAGCCAATACACAGCTTTGTCTTAATATTAATAAGCAAGGGAAGCATAATTTGCTTTTTTATTATTAAAAAATGTCTCTTCATGAATATCCTCAAGCGGCAATAATAATGGATTACGGATAGCGCACAAAAGAAATGCCACAAAATCCAAATTAGAAAGAAATACAGTTAGAAAACGCGTGAATAAAATGTCATTTATACATACGAACGTCCAAAATGGCAGCTTGAAACGTCCATCATTCACAGCAAGAAGTGCAAACTGGATTCGCCGTGTTTGTATTCAGCCCTGAGTAGAACTGAGGAGGACGTGTCGATGTTATAAGCTTTCAAAGATTTAGACAACAAATAAATGGCCCTGAGATCCGCGACTTTTCGAAAACAAAAAAAGCAAGCACTGAAATTCATCAGCGCGCCTCGGCTCTCTGGCCTTCTCTCCATTGGAGCCTGATGGATGTTTCTGCGGAGACAGCGGCTCTGAAATGAATGATTTCACCTTGATTTCTTGACTTAACCGGATCACAAATAAAAAACGAGGCTCTCGGTGATGCCGAGTCAGATTTTCCTCCCGAAGCATGCAGACACAGAGTCCTTTTGTTTTCACCAAGACACCTTGTGAAATCCTTGAATCTGATGTCTTTGGGAGTGTGTGACTTCGTACGAAACAGTCGCACGGATATTATTCAGTATTTTTTGTACGAAAACACTGAGAAGCGCTTTATTATGAGGGATGTGGGAAGGATGAGAATGAGCATTAACACTAAACTCTTCCTGGGCCTGTGCAATTTACAATATATGTGCAGTTGTCTTCCTGGTATGCAATAAGTTTTTTAGCAATAGTTTTTATTGATGTATTATTTTAGATCTATGTGTTTGATCCACTGTTCTATTATACTGTCGGTGCTGAACCACTGCTGGAACCACAATTTCCTGAGGGAACCTTCCCAAGGGATTAATAAAGTATCTATCTATCTATCTATCTATCTATCTATCTATCTATCTATCTATCTATCTACCCACCCACCCATCCATCCATCCATCCATCCATACATCTATCTATCTATCTATCTATCTATCTATCTATCTACCTATCTATCCATCTATCTTTGTAGTTTGTTCTAAGTCATATTAGAGCCTGTTTCAGTTAAAAATGTACAGAAGTCAGTTTTACCGGCTGCCTCTTTACATTATTTAAGATCTTATTCTGTAACTGGGTACTTAAAGATCAGCAGTATTCTGTTGACGAGCTGGCAGAGGCCCGCTTCTTACCTTGTCTTTTGCTGCCCCCTGCAGGAGGACCAGGGAACTTCATCTACATGCAGCTGACCGACTCGGATCCACCGAGCAAAACCGGCGAGGACGAGGATGAGGAGGAGAAGGTGGCGAGGTTGGACAGCCTGCCCATCGCCTCCGCGGACAGCGACCTGTGCATGTCCTTCTGGTACCACATGTTCGGCGAGCACGCCGGGGCGCTTCACATCAAGCAGCGGCGGGAGGCGGAGGAAGGCCAGATCCTGTGGACGGTCAGCGGCCACCAGGGCAACCGGTGGAGGGAAGGCCGAGTGTTGCTGCCCCACTCCAGCCTCTCATATCAGGTAATACTCAGTCCTTTTATTTTGAAATGATAGCAGGGCTCAGCATGCGAGACTGGAACCTGTTGGGAATTCAGTTGCTTCCCTTTTTCCCCATTAAACAATGAAAAACAGCAATAAATGATGGCTTAAGGACACGATTTTCAACTTTATTTATTCTTTTATGGGGAATTTCTCAGTGAGGCATATAGAATAAAGTGATTTAGATGCAAATATGATGATTTTAGCTTAGTGGTGGCACATTTTCCTGACAAAACAGGACATCATATTCATTTGTTCTCATTTTTTCCCCATTAGAACAATAAAAACATCAATAAATGATGGCTAAAGGAGATGATTTTCAACTTTATGTATTATTTTTTGATAATTTTTCAATGAGACACATAGAATACAGTGTTTTAGATGTAAATATGCTAATTTTAAGCTTATTCTTGACACATTTTCCTGACAAAACAGGACATCACATTCATTTGTTCTCATTTTTCCCATTAGAACAATAAAAATAGCAATAAATGGTGTCCAAAAGTGATGGTTTTCAACTTTGTGTATTAATGTTTTGATAATTTCTCAATGAGGCACATAGAATAAAGTGATTTAGATGCAAATATGATTATTTTAGCTTAGTGGTGGCACATTTTCCTGACAAAACAGGACATCACATTCATTTGTTCTCATTTTTTTGCCTATTAAACACTAAAAATAGCAATAAATGATGCCCAGAGGTAAAGATTTTCAACTTTATGTATTCATTTTTGGTGAATTTCTCAATGAGACACATAGAATAAAGTGATTTAAATGTAAATATGATGATGTTAAGCTTAGTCTTGACATATTTTCCTGACAAAACAGGACATTTAATACATTTGCTTTCATTTTTTGCCTATTAAACACTAAAAATAGCAATAAATGATGCTCAAAGGTGATGATTTTCAAATTTATGTATTCATTTTTGGTGAATTTCTCAATGAGACACGTAGAATAAAGTGATTTGGATGCAAATATGATGATTTTAGCTCAGTGGTGACACATTTTCCTGTCAAAACAGGACATTGAATACATTTGCTTTCATTTTTTGGCGTCATAAACACAAAATGATGGCTCAAGGTGATGATTTTCACCTTTACACTTAAGAATTCCACATTTATTGTCATTTCGGTTCCTTCCTTTTCCAGCCAGAAAGTTCTTCTGTTGTATTCCTCTGCAGTCTGAGCAGTTTGTTGGCTTTTCTTTGCTCCTGTCACATCTTTTACTCACTGTGGTCTCATTTTTCACGGCAGCATGAAGCCCTGCACCTCTATGGAACCAACACAACTGTGACTAGAAGGAGAGAGAACTTAAAAATGCCAGTTATAATGCCATATATCAGGAAAAAGTTGCATTTTTTATTACTTATTATGGACATAGACACATAGAATGAAGCGATTTAGATGAAATATGACGAGTTTAAGCTCAGACTTGGAGCACTCTCCTGACAAACCAGGACTTGAGGAGTTCAAGAGCCATTGGAAAGTTGGAAATACAGATTCTTTTTGCTCTGATAAGTGGTGTATTTTTGCGATTTTTTTAAAGATAACAAACACTCTGGCAGATTTTGAGGTTTAGAGAGTTAAATCAAGTTGATGCTGTTATTTAGCCGTAAACTGACACGAAGAACTGAGTTTAAAATCGCCACAGAGATTAAAAAAGAGGCGGCAGAGCAACAAAATAGTAATGAAAATATAAGAAGGGAGCTGGTAAAGTGAGATTTATGCGTCCAAACCCACAAGTATTCATGTCAAAGGCCAAAAACCTGCCCAGTGGGAACAACTGGGATCAGGACACTCAAAATTTCCCAGTGATAAACTTGGGATTGGCTCCGGGCTCCTTGAACCGGATTAGCTCGTGTTGAAAATGGAAAAATTACAACTTATTTTTTTACCAGACAAGTTAGTTGTTAGTTTTATTTTATTATTCTGTTTCATTTCAGTGCATTTTTAAGGCCAGAGGAGGTAAAAACTAGAAACTAAACCATGAAAAAGGCTGAGATAAATGTGAAAAGCTGTGTGGAGGAGAAAGTCTGCTAATCTTAAATATTACTTCATTCATCTTCCAACCTTCCATAGTTATCTCACAACTCCTTGGGGCACGTCGGACTCTTAAAATAGATGTTCTGTGTGTGACGTTGCCACCGGACGCTCTCACACGGATTTGCACCTTTAAACATCCTCACAGTGTGTCTAAAGCCGCCGCCTGACTGAATGAACGCGTGTGCTTCTTGTTTGCAGGTGGTGGTCGAAGGCGTCGCAGACAGGCGCAGCGCCGGTCACATAGCCGTGGACAACATCCAGATCCTGGACGGACTCACCGCCGAGGACTGCAAAGGTGGGTTTTTGACTGCTGGACGATGCATGAGGCCAGATTTTGAAAGCATGCAACCGAAAATAAAAACATTACGGTTGCAGATTCTCACACATCTGAATAACGTAGATGTTCTGCAGAAAGCTTGGACGTGGTTTTCATTATGACGCTGCAACCCTTCTGCTAACTGATGATTCAGTTTGAGTCGATATTCTGAGTCTAGGCTACTAAATGTGAATATTTTCTGGCTCCTCCACTCCTGTATGACAGCAAACTGAATATTGTTGAAGCAAAGACATTTTAAAGACGTTGTTTGGGCTTTGGGAAACTCCATTTTCTGAGATTTCTTATTAATTAATCGCAAAAATAACTGATAGAATAAACAACAATGAAAAAAGAACATTAGCTGCTGCTCTAGTTTTTATTGTTTTCATGGTTTGCATCATGTCCGAGGTGTGTAAGAATAAACTTCATGGATAGAGTGGTGTGAACTAACCGATCAGCCACAACATCATGACCACTGACAGGTGAAGTGAATAACATTGATCATATTGGTACTATGTGGTGTTCTGATGGAAAACCTTGGATTTTAACATCCATGTTGAGGAGACTTAGACACCCAAATAAACATTGTCCCACAACAAACACACTCCCTCATGCTAATAGAAATCCCAAATGTCGCTGGAGGAAAATGCACCCCACCACATGGAAACAACATCAACCAATCAGGAACATGTTGAGGAACATGACAATGGTCCAACATGTTGATGTGACCTCCAAACTTCCTACAGCCCATTCTGATCAAGCATCAACAGGATGCAGTGGAACAAGTTGGATTGACAGAGGCCCCACTGCACAAGTCAGAGTACCCAAAGGATCCAGTGCCAACGTCCTGGTTCCAGACCCCATAGGACCCCCTGAGAGGTCCTCTGGTCCATGCCCAATGGTTCAGAGCATTTTAGACCACATAAGGGGACCAACACAAGATTAGGCAGGTGGTCATGATGCTATGTCTGATTGGTTTATGAATACAATATAAAATAATAATCTAAAACAGTATGAACAGATACATCTAACCCGATGTACAGATACGTATAAACATACTCTGATGAAACCCTAAATGAAGACCAACACCACAAAGACCACCAATAGATCCAATCATGTGACATGTTTACCAGTGGAAGACTTGATTTATTGATTGCTGTCGGGATGTAAAGTAACTTTCAACAAATCATGACAAAAAAGGCTTCTCTAATATGTTGCATTCTCAAAAACAGACAGGACATGAGTTAATTATTGTTGTGGTGTTTTGTTCATCTCCGTTCTGTGTTGTATACAGTCTAACAGAGACTCTGTTTTATGACTCCAGATCCAGAAGCTCCGACGTCTCCTCCGACTGAGATCTTCATCTTACGTAAGTACCGTCACCAGTTTAGTCATTACAGTGTCATTTTTTCAGTGCATACTTTTATGTATACTGGTCACGTCTTTATCATTTTCCAGGTGTTTTTTTCTGCCTCCATACAGTGAAATTGTCATAATTACCTTGTTAATAAGTGCGGCAGTCGAAAGCAGCTGTTTGCCAAAAATGATTGCTGGTGTTTGGTCCTGAGCTGCTGTGGGCAAAATAGTCCATTAGACAGTACAAAACATTAAATTAATGCCAGAATAAGAGTCACACTAGTGTTTGCATATTTTTTTTACATCTTAAAAAAACTATACCAGGGGGATTTTATATTTTAATAAATAAATGCATACATCCAACAAGAGTTTCTTTAATTGATTTTCAATCTAGTCATTTTTATACACTTTGAACTCAAAGCAGACTTGAAACTTATGTAACATTACTGGTCTTAACTCTATTATTAGTGTGCTATACTATGCCATGCTAAGCTATGCTATGCTATACTATACTATACTTTACTATGCAATGCTATACTATGCAATTCTCTGCTATGGTATGCTATACAATACTATGTTATGCTATGCCACGCTATACCATACGATGCTATACTATGGTATACTATGCTAGGCTATACTATACTATATTATGCTATACTATGCTATGCTATGCTATACTATATGATGCTTTACTATGGTATACTATACATCACGATGCTATACTATGCTATACTGTGGTATACTATACTATGCTATGCTACGCTATACTATACGATGCTATACTATGGTGTACTATGCTAGGCTATACTATAATATATTATGCTATACTATGCTATGCTATACTATATGATGCTTTATTATGGTATACTATATGATACTATACTATGCTATACTATACTATACAGTACTATGCTACACTATGCTATACTGTACTATACTATACTGTGGTATACTATACTATGCTATGCTATATAAAACTATACATTACTATGCTACACTATGCAGTACTGTACCATACTATACTATGGTATACTATACTATACTATGCTATGCTATATTATACTATACATTACTATGCTACACTGTGCTATACTTTACTGTGTTATGCTACACTTTACTATATTATGCAATGCTTTACTATACCTTGCTATAGCATAATATACTATACTATAATATACTTTGCTAGCTATACTATGCTATGTTATGATATTAATATTTTCATTACTTTACTAACTTTGCTTCTTTTAGTATTTTATTACTATCTATGCTTCTTTTGTGTGTATCTTTGGTCATACCTCTGTGTACTCCCAGTTTAAATAAAGGTTAAAAGGAAACCAAACAAATATATGTACATACTTCTGCCAAATTAGCTTAAATAACACTTTTAGTGCAGGGAAATGAAACCCAGAACACACATAAACAAGCATGGATGTTGTGGAAAGAATGTTTGGGTTCTGTGATTTCTGATGAAAGAACTAAACCATCAGTCGGAGGTCTGAACGCTCTAATTTACGTCTTCCTTCTGCCTCTTGCAGCCATGGACTCCCTCTCCCAGGAGAACAGCGAACTGGGCGGCCCGGGCAACATGCTGAAGACCCTGGACCCCATCCTCATCACCATCATCGCCATGTCGGCGCTGGGCGTCTTCCTGGGCGCCATCTGCGGCGTCGTGCTGTACTGCGCCTGCTCGCAGGGCAGCATGACGGACAGGAACTTATCCGCCCTGGAAAACTATAACTTTGAGCTGGTGGACGGCGTGAAGCTAAAGAAGGACAAGATGAACGGACAGACTAACTACTCAGAGGCGTGAGTGGGACGGACGGACGGAGCTGCGATTGCTCCGCGTGGACACGTTGATGCAGCCAATCAAGGGAGAGGAAACGCAGGGCTGAGGCCACCAATGGGACGGCAGGGTGGGCTGAAAGTGAGCCGATGTAATTTTATTTCTCAGGAGCGGCAGTGGAAGTGGACTGACCTGTAGGGGGCACTGTGTATAAAAAGAATCTGTACAGCAAAAACAAAAAAAGAGAAAAAAACTAAAAAAAAAAAACCAGAAGAAGAAAACTAAGGATTCTATTTGTTTTTCGGCGTGCTTCGTTGATTTCATGTAATCACATGCTGGTGTTGAGACCAATTCAGATGAAAGTTTATGTACTTTTACGGAAAGATAAGATTTTGTTGTCGTTTTTCTTGTCTTTTTCTTTCAGACGCCGTTGTGAAGTCTGCTATTCTGATATCTGGCTCTTTAGTTGGCCTTGTGCGAGTGTGTGAAAGTGTGTGTGTGTGTGTGTGTACATGTGTCACACTCATATACATCTGCATTTAAGGTGTGTATGTCCGGCTGGTGTGTGTGTGTGTGTGTGTGTGTTTCACTCATGTTTATCTGTACACGTGAAGTGTGTGTGAAGCGGGTCGCGGCCCGTTGACCTGCGTCTAGTTCCGACAGTGCCTTTTTTTTCCTCCAGTTTTTCTGTTGCCTTGTTTTCTGCTGGTTGTTTTCCCATCGGCTGGCGTTCCGTCTGGGGTTCCTACACAGGAGACGTTCGCTTTTCCAGGCCCGCGATTTACGAAACCGCAAATTCTTGAGTGTTGTAGCGTGCTGTCGCATATCACGCGTGTTAGTGTAGATCTGTAGATCCTCATGCCTTCATGACAGTCGTACTGACACGAGCTAGGCTGTTGGAAGACGTATGGGATTTTCTGAAACGTGTAGGAGCCCTGAATGCCTCATTTTTCATGGCACATGACACATCCAACATATTGTACATAGGTTTTAATATATTTGAGCGCCCTTTTCTATAGAAAAAGACACCAGTGCCGCAGTATCCTTTCTAAGTTGGAATCAAACTCACCCTTAATCTCTAAATTCAGAAAACGTACAGAAAAGCAGAGACACCTGTTGTTTCGTTTACGAATCTGACCTGGGCGTCGTCTTGTTCGCTTGGAGGGGTTTTTTCGTACAGGGTAAAAAGGACAACCTCAGTACCAGGAAGACGAATCAAGGACAGATCATTGGGGTTATTCTCTGTCGCTCCTCTCTGGGACACCTGGAGACTGTTAACCAGAGGTGTCTCCGGCGGTCTGGGAGCCACAGGAAGGACTTAAAGTGTGTCTCAGCGTCTTCTGTGGAGCTCGCAGGATGAGGAGGTTCCTGAAGGCCAACTGTTGTACTCCGTCGGGATGAGCTAACTCGTGTTTAACATCCCCACCGGTGACCAACTGCAGAAACACCGATCACATTTCGCACAGCTCTTGCTCCTTGCGTCCCTTCGCCTTGAGCTACGGTGGCCTGGAAGCCACGTTAAAGTTTCACGAGCTAATCAGAGCAGACACCAAAGGGTTGCTTACGTTGCTTTGATTGTCAAAAAACTGGTGAAAATTGGATTTGAAATGTTACCAACATGCAGTTTTTGTTGTTTTCTGCTCCTCATTTGCGTTTTACCCCCTTTTTACTGGTCGCTTTCTGTTTTCTGGCAGCATTTTTTAACAAAACGACCTTATTTACTGTAATCTGGAGTTGTTCTCTTACCGGGAGCCAACTCTAGAGTCTGTGAAGAACAAGCTTTGGGTATTTTTTCCTGTCAAAAATTGCAAATTGAGCGACGAGTCTTGTGTTAATAATACCGCTTTGTTGTGTTTTAGCTTTTGGTAGCTACACATGCTGTGATGCTGGTCACTCATTCGTAGACAGGAGGAGATCTGAAAGCCAGAAACGTCACCCGTCACCAACCAGATATCCTCCGACAGATGTTATATGTTCGTAAACTCTCACTAAATGCAGATATCGAACCTACAATACTTAAAAAGCCATTAAACAAGCACGACAGACCGACTTATTTCCACTTTTACCGCACCGTCGTCTTTAAACCTGCCCATTTTTAATGTAGCATCACACGAGTCGAAACGTCACTTAAACATCAGTTCTTTCCATTGAGACGAGGCTTTAAAAACAACAATTACAAGAAGAAATCCACTTTTTCTTTTGGCTCAGCTTATCCAGAGGCGGCCCTACCCAATGTGCGCCCTTTATATGGCGCCCCCCCCTCCGTCGGCGATTTACGTTCGCTTACAAAAGAAATCGAATAGCAGTGTTTTGTCGTAACATTAACTGGGCATTGCTTTACATTTGAATCAATCTGAGCTTTTCCATTTGAAGAGTTAACAGTAATAACTAGTTTTAATATAATTATAATGAAGGTGACATTTTTCCTGATTTCGTGGCGCCCCCTGGAGGCCACGCCGCCCTTAGCATACCGACATTGCCTAACGGGCGAGCCGGCTCCGATTAACGAACGTTTCCAATCAGACTGTTGAGATGCTCATGATTCGCTCTTATGAAAAGCCAGCTTGTAGATTTTTCTTTTGCTGAAACGTGCCCAGCAAAAAATAACCAGACAGGATCGCGGGTTTCCGAATTTAACCCTCAGCCCGGCAAGAATGTGTTCGCAATGTTTCAGCCGATTAAGCTCGAGAAAGGATGCTGCAGCACTCGACGTGAAAAACAAATGTTGCACTGATATATTTAAAAAAAAAAAATCTATGTGTTTATGATGTTGATTTATGAAAAGAGAGGAAGGAGGAGGGGAGAGGACAGTGTTATCGTTGCTTCTTTTTAACACGGTTTCAGATGACAGCGTTTGCAATTCTGAAATGTACAATTTACGGAGATGTTTTTCATTCTCGAAAAAGCTTATATGCGTCTCTCTGAAGCGTAACAGTTTTATTTACTTGGTATAATATCACCTTGTGTTTTTGTACTGTCACTGATGTACGTGCCATTGTTTGATTATTTTTCTTTTCTTTGTATGACAAGAAAAAAATGTTTTATTTTCAGAGGAGTTTCTGTAATTTTTGCCGTCTCGAATCCAGAAAAAAAGAAAAGAAAAGAAAGGAAAGAAGGAAGCAAAACAAATTGGAAAGCAGTGAGGCCTTACGTGACTAAAAGTATTGTTTGTACTTTGACTTTCTGGTCAGCACCCAGACTCATCCGTCTCTGTTGTCTCAGACTCTCATCATTGACTATTACATTCCAAAGAATTGGATCAAATAAATGTTTTAAGTAAACGCTGCTCTGCTGTTTTTTTCCAACCTCAAAGGGAAGTTTTACACAGATGTAGTTTTGTTCTCATTTGTTGCAGAAATGTTATCATGTAAAACATCATGTAGAGACATTTTGTCCAAAACCATTGTTTTATTTTGGAGTTTTAGCTGCCAGATTGTGGAAATTCTCCCAAACATGACCTCTCTGTTGCCTTTTTAGCTCTTTAATTCATTTTGGAGATGCTTGATGCACTGTTCAACCCTAGAAAAGGGGCTTAAGACACATAAGGCCTTCATGTTTCAATATAAATGATGTCAAGTTCTGCAGGTTTTCATTACAGCTTTGCCCAACTTGAAAGGCCTGTTCACCCACTTGAAGGATGCAAAGGGACAACTCGTTCTGATAAAATGATGATTTTAATAGGTTGATAACCTTCAACAGAAAACACACACATTAGTGGCTGATGAACATAAATGTTCTTCTTTAAAACATCACACACCAAAGTAAATTGCCACTGATAGGGCTTAGTCATTAAATAATCATAATTCATTTATTTTTAATCAACTTAAATATTTCTATGCATGAATGATATTAAACTTAAATCATATAATTATATAAAGTAACCAACCCAAACGCTTTCCCTACCAGTTGCGTCTTCAAGGAGGAACCGCGCTGTGATTTGATTGATGGCAGGAGTGAGACGAAGGGCAGACTGACCTCAGACCAAACATTTCAATCCATGCGGTCTGAGAAGGTGCGCAGGTGTTATGGTCCTACAGAAGCAGCAGTGTGAGCACTTGTGGAAATTTTTTTGTTCCACCTCAGTCACTGCTTGTTCGATATTGCCCCTTCAGGCCTGGAGCGCACCCACACCTCCAATCGTCAGCTCTCCTAAGCTGCACTTTGACTTAACAATGATCAAACAGTCTATTGGAAATACCTTGAAGGTCACGCTGGAGGAAGAACTTGGCCACCCAAAAGTTGTTCTTTAACTTATCGAGCGTTATTGAATGATTTATAATTTTCTTTTTATTAAATTTCCCTCTTTTTCGACAACCAAACCTACAAACATGTGGGACTAATAAGATGACATAGTATTCTGTAAATAGAACACAACATGAACATGGAACAAAGACAGTTGGAGTGCAGCGGAGACAGAGCTTCACATCATACGTTCTGTTTATACGTTCACTACCTATACAAGAATCCATATGAATTTTATTGGTATGGAGATAGTAAGTGTATACTCTAAACAATATCACTCTGTATTAAACAAACAAGCATATTTCAAACTACACTTGACATCTAATGAAATACATCACAGGTAAAACAAGGGTGTAACTCCAGCACTTCAGGTTATCTCGGTTAAAGGGCCCCATATTTTCACATAGACCTCTTCCCGATCAATCGGTTTATGACTTAGTCTTTCATAGGAGGAGATTTTAGCCATTTCATCAAATAATTCCTTTACTGAAACTTCTCCCATGGTTTTCCAGTGCCTCATCACTGTCCTGCAGCCAGTGAGGAGTGCTATCCTGCACCATGAGACTTGGTGGGCATTCAGTCCATTCCCCTTCGGTGTTATGCCCAGTAGGCAGAGCGTAGGTCCTGGTACCAATGCAGAGGATGTGACTTTGCTAATAAATGAGACAATCTTGGTCCATAGCGAATCTATCTTAGGGCATGAGTACAACATGTGTAGCAGAGTGCCACAGGTCGCATCGCATCTCCAGCACATTATTGAATGATTTATGATGAATTAAATGAATAATTACAGTTTAAAATCGCTGCATTCTTCTTCTAAATTGAACTCTGGAGAACCTGGTGAAAACCCACACTGCACAGGGAGAACATGCAAACTCCACACAGAAAGATCCCAGGCATCCTAACCGGGACGCGAACCAGGGATCTTCTAGGTGTGGGGCGATGCTGCTAACCACCAAGCCACTGTGCAACTGGGCAACTACTGGTGTCACCACCACTAAATATCCTGCTACTGAAAACAAACTGTGTCATAAGAAACGCGTTCTTTAAAAGAAAAGACTGTGTACCACTACTTTTTGGAGAGGCATGCTTCTGCGACCCTCTAAAAATGGCTTCGCGACCTACTTTTGGGTCCCGACCCACCAGTTGAGAACCGCTGCTCTAGAAAGTCAAGTGTTATTCTCGGCTCTTAGGAAATCCACCAACCGAGATCTACTTATGTTTGTAAAAACAGAGAGAGAGAATATCTAGAGTTTTCTTTGCCGCTTTGAATAGTATTCCAGTTGATATGCAAACAGATAAGTAAACCGTGCAATGCAGACTGTCAAATCCATCTACCAGGTTCAAGCTTGTGCAGCTTCTTTATGTCAGTATGTGTTTGTCATGTCAAGCTTTGCCCACATGGTGGCAGTGTTTCCTCCAGAAAGTTTCACATGTGACAGCAGCGAGGCTTGAAACTCAACGCATCACTGTTCTCCGAAGACTTGACCTACATTCAGTGACAACATCCTCCTCGGCTGAACTTCAGTCATGTGGCTTTGGTTCAGGTGAAACTGGTGTCACTGTGCCACTTCCTTGGTGTTTTCACCGTCAGCAGTTGTGTTCTTTTGCTGTCTCACATGTGTGTTTTGCAAATGTCACAAACAGAATATCCTCCATGTGACACAAAGTAATGCAAACCAGCTGTTGTGCCTGAATAACTAATGACTGTAAAGACAGTTCTTCTTCTTGTCCCTGTTATTCAGCGCTCCAACAGCTGTTTCTCCATTTCCAATGCTCAGTTTTGATGTTTTTTTAAAGTAGCTGCAATGATCTAATTTACTCTGAGAAGTCTTGAGTCTGGCAGTTTCTCCCCACAAAGCAAAGGAACGGGTCGCCGGAGGAGGTTCTGGTGGGTTTTTCCCAAGTGTGAACTGTAACCCTGGAGGGATTACTGGAGGTATGTGGCGGGGATGAGTGTGCGGTGATGTAAAGATGTGTAATGGTCCAGCTGGCAGAATCAGCTGCTGCATTCCTATCTCACATCATTCAGTTACTTCAGAGGCTCAGAGTGGGAAGCAGGAGGTGACATTTTCAACCTATCGGGGTCTAATTTGGGGAAATAAAGCATTTTGATTGATGAAACTACAGCAGATTTCTTTGTCTATTATAGCCTGTGTGACTACATTTCTCCCCTTGGAGGATTTCTGCTCTCATAATGTTTGATTTATGAGAAATTATAATGATCCCTCAGTGCACAATGCAAAGCAGCATCGAATTCCCCCTTTAAAGTGGTTAAAATCATGTTAATCCACACTTGGGACAGTGGTGGTGCATCGGTTGAGTCTCTGGGCTACTGATCAGAAGGTCAGAGGATTGAACCCCAATGCGGCCATTGTTGGGCCCTTGAGCAAGACCCTTAACCCTTCATGCTCCAGGGTACCATGGCTGACCCTGTGCTTTGACCCCAAGTGGAATATGCGAAAACAACATTTCACAATACGGTAAAACAAAATAAAGGCTTCTTCTTCTTCTTCTTTCTGACAGTGTTATATGTAATATTCTGTATTTCTCAGGTGTCCTCAGGTCTCCTAGCATCATATTATTGCATTATTCCATCAAAGTGAAATATTATTCTTATTATTTTATCCCCATAGTTCAGCCTACCATATCTGATGTCTTTGCAAATCAGGTTTTTGGATCTTCAGAGCTCAAATTTGCACTGTTACTTGGTCAAAAAAGGCACCTGCTCATCAGACCAACTGGTGGGTCGGGACCCAAAAGTGGGTCGCGAAGCCATTCTTAGAGGGTCGCAGAAGCATGCCCTCTGTAAAAAGTAGTGGTATAAAGTCTTTTATTTTGAAGGATGTGTTTCTTGTGGCACACTTTGCTTTCAATAGCAAGATATTTAGTGGTGGTGACACCAGTAGTTGCCCACTATTAACCCCTAGATTTGGTTCTGCCAGCTAATTGGAGCTAAAACGTCCCAAAAATACACGAAAATGTGCTCAGAATCTGTCAAAATGGGCCAAAATATGCCCAAAACTTGGCAAAAGCGTCCAAATATCCCAAAATTAGCAAAAAACAAGCCAAAATTTTCCTAAATTGTGTCAAAATGCGTTGAGAATACACCCAAATAAACCTAAATTTCTTAACAGGAACAGCAAAATTCAAAAATCTGGGTCGCAGCTGTTATTAATAGAAACATAGTGGGTCTTGAGGCTGGATCAGTTGAGAACCACTGATGTAGACAATATAGGCAAATGCTAAGGGCGGCGTGGCCTCCAGGGGGCGCCACAAAATTGGGAAAAAATTCACTTTCAATATAATTACATTAAAACTACCGTAGTTATTACTATTAACTCTTAAAATGGAAAAGCTCACATTGATTGAAATGTAAAGCAATGGCTAGTTAATATTAAGACAAAACACTGCTATTTGATTTCTTTTGTAAACGTATATAAATCACAGATGGAGGGGGGCTATATAACATCTTACCCACATTGGGTAGGGCCGGCTCTGCTGCTGATGTACTTTATTTGTTAAAATGTCCCGTACACAAGCGGTGAATCATGCAGTAGAGGAAATACGCACAGCTGACATTATAAACGACCGAAACTTTGTATTAGAGAGTTCTCTCTCAGTTTGCAAAGGAAACAAACGCTGCGGGTGACTGAGTGCAGATGCACTGAAACCACAGCAGATGAATTCTGCGGTTGTTCACCTGAAATAGTTTGGTGTAAAGTGTCTTGGTGGATTTAATCAAGCGCTTTTATTTGTTTTTGTGCTGCATGTCAGCTAAACCGCTTTGTGAAAACACTGGCAGTTTTAGCCTGTCACATTTAAATGGCAGTTGAGCGGAGAAGGTGGCTAAAAAAATACCATGCAGAGGTCAGAAATGTGGCTGTTCACCTGAAGCAATTGGAAAAGCAGGACTTCAAGGAATATCCAGATCCTTAACTTTAGTAAAAGTGACATTACCAACATTTAAAACCGTCCTGTTACATGTTAAACTTCTGCACTGAAGTGTTAGTCGCAAAATACACTCAAAATATTAGCAGAAAAGGCATCTATGTTTGCAGAAAGGTGTCCACTGCTAATTTTAGCTACATGATCTTACTTGTACTCTGTTTGTATTTACTTCTGTGCTGTTGTGGAGCATTATTTCCTCATTTTACATACATAAACGACCTGAGAGCTTCTTTAATTACTGTAAATTTGCAATGCCATTGTTGCTTTGTAAAATAATATTGTATTTACCGTTGAAATATAGAGTAGTACATGAATGTGACATAAAAATCAAGGAAGTATTAAGCTGCGAGATGATACTGGGCCCCTATTTAGGATAGGAATTGATTTTTTGAACTGAAAAAAATTAAATATATAACTTAAATACACAAGATGGGAGCTTCAAATGTCGCAGCTGATAAATGTGGGGCTGCTGTAGTATTTTAATGTCGTGTAGTTGCAGTATATGCACTGTAATAATGCATTATCATTGAATAGTTGATTATATTTTGCATTAATAACTAAACTCTGCAGGGTAGGTGAAGCTGTAATACAAACTAAGTGCAAAAAAGTGCAGTATTTGTCCCTGAAATGCAGTAAAGTGTAAGTATAAAGTGGTATAAAATGTGTATAAGTACTCATGCGGCGTCAAAGTAAATTTTCCGACTGAAATAATATTCAAAATGTCTGAATTTATTTGTTTAAAGCCATCAAAGTTCGGTTTTCACTTTATTGTGTTTTGTGTGCGCGGGCATGTCCGTGCGCGCGCCCATACGTGTTAATCTCCGCCACATCCGAGGTGAGGCGGGTTCACGGCCCTCCGGTGTGTTTGTTCCGCTGCCCTCTGCGTGCCGCGGCTCCTCCTGTCGGGGCGGGGTCTAAACAAGAAGAAGAGGTCTGTTGGAGTGGGGCACTGAAAAAAACGCCTCAGCGGTAGAAGCAGCGGCGGAGGAGCCGTAGCGTGTTAAGACAAGCCCCTCAAGCCTTATCTAATCTGTAATATTGTCATTTTTTAACACACGCTAGCTCCACCCGTGTTTTAATCGGAAACGTAACGTACTTGTCACATCGGTGCGGCTGATTAGCTAAAACAAAGCGGACCCTCATCACAGGAGTTCTCGCTCCTTCGCCAACCGTTTTTTGAAAAATCCCTTTAAAAGAGGACTCGGTTCTTGGGGGAGGCTAATGTTTCTCTAAACCCCAGCAACTTATCGGCTCAAGGTGAGTTTTTGTTTGTTGTTTTTAAACCTACATTTGTCACGTTTTGCCCGGTGTGCCAGAAAACAATGTAAGCGACGAAAGAAAGGGGGGAGAGAGACGCGAGGAATGCTTGTCTTCAGGGGGAAAACTTTGGGTGTGGATTAACGACAGCTAGCTAGCGGTCGAAACACACTTACTTCATGTATTTCGGTGTTTTTCCAGCAGTTTTCAGTGTGTAGTGTTGGCATCTTTCAAGCTAACCCCTCGATAAATCTTAATTTGGGTTTTCTACGTAAAGTAGGCCAAAAGTAGCCGCTTCTTGCTACCAAAGAGGGCAGTATGGTTGGCTAAAGAGTGAGGACAGGGCATTTTTAACCATGCTAGCAGGCATCCTGAAGTTTAAAACACCCAACAGGTTTAACTTTTCTGTACAATTTGCACCTCTGATTGCTTTAAGACGTGATTGTGATGTGACTTTTGCCTGGAAAGTGATCTTAAAGTGGATTGCATAGTGTTTACTGTGACATTTTCTCAGTTTATTGCTGTTCTCAATGCTTATTCCAATGGGAACTAGCCTTTAAAGTGAAGAGAGATGTTGGAAAGCTTTGTTATTTATGAGAAACTAGGTTTGGTTTTGCTTTAAGACGTGATTATGATGTGACTTTTGCCTTGAAAGTGATCTTAAAGTGGATTGCATCGTGTTTACTGTGACATTTTCTCAGTTTATTGCTGTTCTCAATGCTTATGCTAATGGAGACTAGCCTTTAAAGTGATTGGAAAGCTTTGTTATTTATGAGAAAACAAGTGTGGTTTTGTAAAGTCTTCTAATTGTCCAGATCTGTGACTAATGATTCCCTTCTCGTCGACCTGGATTTCTTCTTCCCTTCCTGGAAAAGTGAAGGTTATGTTTCAAAGCAGCCTGTTATTCCTGAGAAATATACTTAAAGCATCTGGGGGCATTTGTCAAGCCAGTCTGTGGAATGTATTTTAACATTTGTGCCAGTTCATGCACTAAAAAAACCCCATTTCAGCTCCACCTGACTTGCTTTTGAAGTTCCCCACCGATGGGCAGAACATACAACAACGTCCCCTTTGTTAAGTGAAGCCGTGACTTGAGAAGAACATCCACAGTTGGAGGCCGGTTTGGTCGAGCTGGCCTGTAGACACTGTGGTTGAGGATACAGTGCGACCAGGAGGTCTTAAAGCGGGCCAGTTTGGTTAACCAGAACCTCTTGTCGAGCCTCGTCCGCAGCTGTGATTCAGAAATGTCGACTGCAGCACTTCACTTGGACAAGACTGCTCTTGCCTGCCTCGCTCATTTCCTGGAAAAGAATTGTAGCCCGAGGGTGTCTCTTTACTCCCCAGTGAATCTAAAGCAGAAGTTTTGATTTACTGAGTCAAACCAGCAATCTGTGCTGACCAACGTCTTGCTGCGAGGCCCAAATTACTGACCGTGGATTAAAATGACTTGGGTTAATTACTAGCTTATAGACAGCATCGTAATGACATAGCAACGGCGCCATATCGAAGTGTGAAAAACACACATGTCTTTGATGTTGTACAGCGACACACGACATGGATGCAGATAATACACACCAGGCCTGGTAATTGTAGACATGGAGGGGGAGACGTGTCTGCAGCTCCCTGTGCATCCCTGACGCACTTCCCTTAGTTACACTGTTGTGATGTTTAATCAAGCAGTGCTTCGGTAGGCGCTGGGAGTGTCCAGGGGCAGTTTGAACGGTCATTTAACATTACTCAACGCCGATCCCTTTACCCCCAGCTTGTCAGATATGAGTCATGGGTGACGGGTCTTCCAGTGGTGGCCAGAAAAGGCATGTGGGGGCGGTGTGTTTGAAGATATATGGTTCAGACAATGTCCTTATCTGAAGCCGGGCTGGGTGGTAAAATGTTGAAAGTCCTCAGAGGGCAGGAGAGACATGAGAAGATGTCGTGAGAAACATACGACGGTTGACTAATGCGCTTTAGCTGAACAGCACAACCGTTTCTACAAAAATATTAAGAATTATTTAAATTATTATGGTCAAAATCAACTGATCAGCAGAGTGACAGAAGCATATTTGGCAGCCATTTTCATTCTTAAAACTTTATACTCTTTTCTTGTGTAAAAATGTGGTGTATTAATCTTGTTTTTTATTGCCAATGTGTGAATAGATCGTAGCATAACTTTAAAAATGAGCCCCTAGTTTCTTTATAAAGGCCTCAGGGCAAATTTTTCCGGGAAAGCCCAGCAGGATGTGTCGGCCCGTCACGTTCAGTCTTGTGTTTGTCATATCCCTGTTTTGGCAGAGTCCCAGGATGCACCTAACTAGGGAGTGCAGGCGTGAGCAACAGGATGCAGACTACAGTTCATTTAGTCTTCTAAATGTGGCACACAGAGCCTTAAAGACTGAACAGTGAATCATCAAAATACCTAACAGCTGAATCAATAATGTAAACAGCTGAGCGGCAGTGAGATCAGACTAATAGATCTAGTTAAATATCACATATACATCTTTGTGAGTTGCACTGCTAAAATAACTTTATGAGACATACAAGGGGAGCGAGATTTTTAATTTCCAAGGTCTTCGTTGGTAGCTTGATTTTTAATATGTTAAGTGAAATCCAGCCTTAGTAAGTTGTTAACGCTCAGGTTATTTAAGAAGTACTGTTATAGTTGTCAAAGTTGTTGTTTTAGAGCTTCAAAAAGTCAGTCTTCTAACTTTCTTGGCGTCAGACTGACTGAGTGAACTCTGGGTTCAAGTCAGAGTGAAACGGGGGGGAGAAAAGCACCCCGTATTTTGGTGACGTAGTTTTCCGTGACATAGTGTGTCGTTAGTTAAACTGGAATGCATTATCTCATCTCTCCGAGGACGGCTTGGAGATCGGAACCTCAGACAGGTCCTGCAGTTCGCACAGCAACTCGATAAATGGGTATAACCACTTCCAGAAAACGTTTTCATATCTACACGTGAACGGAAAATTGGTTTATTGGATTTCTGCGTGGCTTTTTTATCTGTTAAAACACGTTAAACAATCTTATACATGTCGGAATTGGCATATCTCATTTCGCTATTATTCCTATCCTTGTGGCTTCAATCGTAGCAGCTGGATAACCATGACCTGGATGCCTGAGAATCTTCACAGACACTCTTATTCCTACTTTTTTCCACATTGAAATTAGGCTGAATGGTTTTGATACTTAAGTTCTATTCATTTATTTTCTTGAATGTTTGTAATGTAGAAATCTGGGCTATTGACAAGACATTTTTTTATAGCCCGATGGTAAAAATGTGGATTTTCCTGATGCTTTGTGTCATGAAACATGGATGAAAAAGAGCGTTGACATGTTTTAAACTTTAGTTTGACAGTCCGTTATTACGCCCCATGGCAGGTATTTGCTCGATAAAGAGGACATCCCTCTATTTTGGCTGGGTTTCCTTCCGACATGCTGAGCTCGCAATCAGAAGCGAGGTGCTCTTCCTGATCCTTCGACGCCCCGTTGAGGAGAACGGCGGTGTCTGGGTGTGGTTTGATTAAAGGAAATGGATGACGAGTCATGCTGAGTTGTTTGGGGGACCCACCGGACCGTGAGAGGACTGTGACTTTTAGCAGCAGGTGTGGGCCGGCTGGCTGACCGGGTGGCAAACAGAGCCTCGGGGAGTGGCGGGGGGAGGCACGCAACTAGTTAAGTGGGCTACCAGATGACCCACCCAGAAAGAACAATGCCGAGCTGCGTGGAGCACCACCTTTGACTTTGCCTGCTTCTCAGTCCCAACGTTTTAGTGCAGCGTGCTTCATCTGGACCATGCTGATGTAGCTGTCAGATTCTTAAAGCTAGATATGGAAGTTGTTCGACTTGTATTGTGAGCTTAGTGATGCTTTGCAAAGTTAACAACATATGTAAGCACAAATAAGCAAGTTGGAGAAGGAGGAGAAAGAAGGTTGGTGTAAATAATCCAAATCTGGAGCTGTCTGTGTAAAAATAATCTGATTTCTGGAGGAATTTTGGAAAAGAAGGTGTCAAAAGGCCGTTTGAAACGACAACAAGAGGTTAATACATACAAGTATTAAACAATACCTGAATCATTTTTACGTTATAGGTGTGTTTTCAGCTGCCTAGGTCTTTAAATTGTCAGAAATTCTTATATAATTGATATAATTTTACATGTACTAAGATTTTGATGAGTAGATGCAGGAGAATGGCTCGTAAATGTGTTCTAAAATATGCACATGGCCTTGTGTGATTTGGTGGAAAAAGCAAATTAGATCACGTTAGAGCTGAAACAATCATTTGCAGATAAACCAGACAGCACGTGAAAATATACAACTATACCTCAACCAGAGATCTAACACAAATATCAGATTTTCGACATTTAATATCGATCAGTTTACATGACAATTAGCAGATTAATATAAAACCTAACCCCCGTGATAGGCGAGGGATTACTATACATGTATTTAAGATCTTCTTGTGCTCTTGGTTATATATGTTACAGTTAGCTACGCAGAGTGATATCAAAATTCAGAAATCATAACGCAGTAGCAACGACACACTAAGCCAACTTAGACCCATTTGCAGCTGAGTTAACAGATCAGATTATGCGGCATCGTGTTGAAATGTTACCATGTGGGAGTCGGATCGATGTGCACTTCTGCTTTCATGAGAAGCAGCGAGTGAGCCGCCCATCAGGGTTTTAGTGGTGCGCGCTGTGGTTAACCCTGGATCGCATGAAACAATGAACCACTCAGAAACCAGCAAGAGCACCATTTGCGATTATTTCCAGTTTGTCTCATGCATGCACAAAGGTGAATCACTGGCATTAGCCGTTTGTCTTTCTGTGCTGCACTTGCTGATTTTTCTACTGTTTGTACTGACTTCCTGTTGTGCATTCAGAATGGAGTCAGTTGTGCTTGTTTTCATCTTCAGGTAGTCGTACTGTTTAGTCATTTCTTTCTGCCAGCGTTCATCGGGGGAGGCAGTGCGTCATCAAAACATTTTCAGCAGGAAACACTTTCTGCAGGTGCCGCTGCATTAAGTTAATTTTAGGTTGACATGGGGGGAGGCACAGAACAGATTGTTAGTGTTTAAGGACATTTGTAAAGATATACTTCATGCTTAATGTTTAATATCATCAAATTTTGTAAGGAAATGTGACCAAATCTCATATACCATGAGCATTAAAAGCCTATGTGCTGCCTTGTGGTCATCCACAGTCTAAACATGGACTTTGTAACGCAGTACTAAACACTCACAGATGTGCTTTGCTCTACCTTTAGACAACACTGGGCTTGTGTGTTCAAAACTGTATGCAGCTACAAGTCCCAGACGCTTCAGGAAGGCCGATAATCTGCAGCGTTTATAATGCAGCTCTTTCACTTGACGGCAACCACACATTAGCTTAAATTCCTCCACTTAATGAGCCTTTGTTCTTAGCCGCTCCCAGCTGAGCGCATGTCTGTTTGCCCTTCACTTTGACTTCCTTAGAAACCTAATAAAGTTGTTGCTGCAGTGTTTCACAATATCAGCGAATGGCCAGATCCAGAAGACGTCTCCCGCCCCAGACTTTGCATAGCAAGCTTCTCTAGTCAACAGTGAACAGGGCACTGTACCAGGGGTAAACAAAGAAGCAGTGGTGACACATGTCTGCACAGTCTGAGTCAAGGCCCTCATGTTCACCTTTCAGGTTTGAGTGTCACTTCAGCTGACCTCGACTTAGGAAAATCCCAGCTCTGCTTTAAGTGGTAGAAAACCCGTATGGCTGTGTACAAAAAAAATGGCCGTTACAATCTAGCAGGATTTATTTTAGGGTTATCGTGTCAGGCTGTAATAATGTTTTGCTAGGATGGAACTAAAACTAACAATTAGGTGTGAATGGATATTTACATAACAAAAATAACAACAGTGCAACAACTTTTTTAGCCAATGCAGTGAAGAAAAGATGGGAAAAAATACAGAAATATGACATGAAGTGACACTAATATTTGAAACCTGTGAGCTAGAAAGCAGTCCTTCTAATTAATGTGCAGCATTGCAGACAGTGGACTAATACAAATAATGCAGCAATGAGCAAAAGCAAGTCAGAATCTACTTCTTGCAGCGTGTCTGACCCAGGGTTTAAGCCGTCGTGGGAACTGACTTTACAAATTCCCGCCGTGCTCCTTGTGCGACAGTCGCGCCTTTGATGGGATCTCATTTGTTAATGCTCGACTTTATGAGAATCATATCTCGAGCCAAATCGCAACATCTGCAATAAAAACAAACAATCGGATATTTTGCGATGCCTCCAGTAAAAATCATCCCAAGTCATCAATCAGAAATGTTACTCCGGTGATCCATTAGTGCTGCCTCCCATTCACCACAGAAACGTAATCTGAGGAATGCCGCTGTAACGCAGGCGGACATGCGACACAGGCGGTTGATTCTTTGCAGGACAACTAGAGGAATGCTCGGAGTGAATTTGCATCAGACAGAGCGTGGCTTTGGTCCCCGAGGCGTACTCCCAGACCTGTCCTCTGACCTGTCTGGGGCTGATGGCGGCCTGTGGACCACAACAACTGCCACGGAGGATTGGGTTTCAGTTGAATCTTTGCAGCAGCTGTTGGTAGAAATCCTTCAGAAAACATTTGTCTGGGCTTGTGAATGCATGTGAAAGAGGTTGGCGTGGCATTGTTTGGCAACTTCAGCAAGCAGGTAGCATGCTCAAACAAATCTGTAGAAAAGTAAGATTCTATTTTGACACCCTTGAATTCAGTTTTTGACCTGATCTCTGCAGGAGGATGGCGGCTTCTTGGTGGCCAGAGAGCATGTTATGTTCACGTTGGCTGTTTTCTTTGTGGGAAGGGTTGTCATTTTATCCAAACATTCAGCAGCAAGCAACATATCGACGTTCTTCTAATGTAATTTTTAATCATAATCGATTATGTAGATAGTCGTGTCAGTCTCCTTTCAGCTTGTCATCATCACTGTGGCTGTTATTTGTCCCCTTCCTAATCTAGCCTCCGAACACCCGATAGGCTTCGGTGTTTTTTCTAGATTATTTTCACTTTTGATCAATCTGTAGATTATTTTCTCGATTGATCAGTTTGCTGTTTTGTCTTGCTTTTGTCACGAACCTCGTTTACTGTCGTCGAGGAGGACAGAAGCCGGAAAATGTTAAAGTTTAACATTAAACCGATTAGGCGAATATCAAAATAGCTGCTGGTCAATTTAATAGTTGACCGCTAACTGATTAATCGGTGCAGTTCTGCTGTTGTCGGATAACACAACAGGGTTTAATCTCTGAAAAAAAATAAAGATGTAAACAGTGATTTAGAGATCAAGGAAGGACCGTTACACCCAGTAGATGTAATCTGTTTTGTCGTTGTGACTTCAGATTTCTTCAGCTTGTCAAACCATCCAGAGCCAACTTTATTATATCAAGTATTTATACATTTCAGTGTTTTGTATCAAGTGATTTTGCAGCTTGAGCTGCTTCGTGGCTGGAACCTGATCTGATCTTTGCGAAATAGTTTCTCTGTAAGGTTTCTTCATGTTTATGTTGCTGGTTTTATTCAAGCATCAGTCCACAACCCAAAGCTGTTAGATTTGTTATTGTAGAAAAGCGGCAGATCATCACATTTGCACATTAGCTGCAAGCATGGAGTCTTAAGAAGTGACTGAAGCTAATATTATGCTAGCAAAATGGCTTCCCTTTTTTTGTCAAACAGTTAACTGGATTCATAGGAATGGCTGGGATAACTTTGCAGATTTGACATAAGATTAAGGTTATTTGAAAGTAAAATTTGGACTTGCATTCAGCAAGGCCCCGCTTTGTGCTGCCGCAATCGCATGTCTCTATTTGAGAAATGCTCGGACAAACACTGCTTCAGTTGCTGTACTTGCTCTGGAAAGAATGGAGCTGCTCTGGCTATTGTTAACAGCAATGCGGTTGCGATGAAAAACTGCGATGCCAACATTAAACACCGCGAACACAAAGCATGCGTCGTCTGCGTCTCCTGCAGCCTGACCATACAAAGTCATGATTAGGTACAGTTTACTCCTGTTCTAAATATTAGGCTCTCAGGTCTGTCATCACGACTGCTCATACACCACAGCGTCTGCATGGTGTTAAAGACAAGGGTTAAGCAAGGAGGATGGCTGAGATAACAAACGATTGTGTTAGTTTTTAAACATTTTCTTAACTTGGCAGCTGGTTTCTTGTTCGTCATCGAACACCTTGGCAGCTCCGTCTTGAGAGTCTGCGTCCCATTTAAACGTTCCTCTTTTTTAAATTTTCCAATCTGTCTGATAATATACAGAAAGTTCATCTGTGTGCTTCATAGTGGATTAGAAGATACAAGTTCAAGAGATGTATGAATGTGGAACCAACAGGCAACCGAAGCTACAGGAATCAGTAGAAGGAATTTCGTGAATTGATTTGTTTCTCAGACGTGGTAACTTCGGTAGTTTTGAAATATTTTGTGTAAATGCATCTCGTAAGGTAGAAGGAGGAAGAATTTTACACTTTTTCTGACACCCTGTACACAAACTGTTGCATAAATGGGTTGAATGAAATGAAAACAAGTGTTAATTGCAGCCTTTTCCATTCACAAAATGCAGCTTTCCACATGTAGTACCTAATATTGTTTTTGTTCAGGCAAAATTTGCGTTTCTGAAAGGAGTTGGAGCTTCTGAAACAGGAGGCTTCTGCTCAGATGCCGTTTGACCTCTTCCTCTCTGCTGAACTTACCACGTACCATTTGATCATGTTTAACAGTTCTGAGGAGCAGTTTTACCACCGCATGTTATGGATCAAGCCTCCTCCTCGCTGTGTCTGCTCGACGCTATCGGCTCTTATCAGCTGTGACGCTGACAGGGTGGGAAGGAACGCTGGCGTTTTGTCCCAACATTTCTATTGAACCTGTAAATTCTGCCGCTCCAACGTTCGAATTGTTCATATAATGATTCAGATGATAGTGTTGCGCTGCTGTCTGAAGGTTGTGAGACTCTACAGGACATCAACTGTTCATGTGACATCCAACTTCAAGAAAAACTAACAGGCCAAGGAAGTTTTGAGATTCAATCACATATGTATCTGGGAGTTGTCATTAATATCTTAATCAGGATAGATGTGGAAGCAAGCTTTTTTCCAAGGTTAACATTCCCCAATACTAGCACCGCAAATGCCATTCCCTCTGACGAATAGAGGCGCTGAATGCCTTCCAATCTGTCAACTCTCTGCAATTTGCAGCTCCGAGATCCCCAGAGCGGTAAACAGAGATGGTCTGCAGGAATGTCAGGGTGGAGCCTCAGCAGCTTGTGCTGGTTTTAATTTTACGAAGCATCCTACCCGATATGCTGCGCGCTGAACGTTTTGTGAGTCTTGCCACAAGCGATTGTTTGCGTCACGTGTTGGTTGGCAGCATGTTTTGGAGAGATGGTGCAAAAATAATGATATGCATCTGTTGTTAATGGCTTGAAAGTTTGGTAAAAATCGATTTGCGCCATGCTGTTTCTGCTTAGATGTAGCATTACTTGTCTACCATCATGTTTTTCTTTGGTAGCAGTGTCTAGGATGTATGAGAAACTAACATGTAAGTTGGTCATTAGGCCTTATTTTGATATACTATAATAGAATTGACAAAAAATACTTTGTTCATGGTTTGAAAGTTTGGTAAAAATCAATGTGCACCATGCTATTCCTGCTGAGGTGCAACACTACTTGTCTACCATCATGTTTTTCTTTGGTAGCAGTGTCGAGGATGTATGAGAAACTAACATGTAAGTTGGTCATTAGGCTTTATTTTGATATACTATAATAGAATTGACAAAAAATACCTTGTTCATGGTTTGAAAGTTTGGTAAAAATCAATGTGCACCATACTATTTCTGCTTAGATGTAGCTCTAGTTGTCTACCATCATGTTTTTCTTTGGTAGTAGTGTCTAGCATGTGTGAGAAACTTGCATCCATATTGGTCCTTAGGCTTTATTTGATAAACTATAATAGAGTTGACGAAAAATACCTTGCTTATGGCTTGAAAGTTTGGTAAAAATGAACGTGCACTAGGCTATTTCTACTTAGATGCAAAAGTAGTTGTCAACCATCATGTTTGTCTTTGGTAGCAGTTTCTAGCATGTATGGAAAATTTCTATGTGCATCAGTCATTAGGCCTTATTTTGATATACTATAATAGAATTGACCAAAAATACGTTGTTCATGGCTTCAAAGTTTGGTAAAAATCAATGTGCACCATACTATTTCTGCTTAGATGTAGCTCTAGTTGTCTACCATCATGTTTTTCTTTGGTAGTAGTGTCTAGCATGTGTGAGAAACTTGCATCCACATTGGTCCTTAGGCTTTATTTGATAAACTATAATAGAGTTGACAAAAAAATACCTTGTTCGTGGCTTGAAAGTTTGGTAAAAATCAACGTGCACTAGGCTATTTCTGCTTAGATGCAACAGTAGTTGTCAACCATCATGTTTTTCTTTGGCAGCAGTGTCTAGGATGTCTGAGAAACTTGCATGTGTATCAGTCATTTGGCCTCATTTTGATAAACTGAAATAGAGTTGACAAAAAACATCTTGTTTATGGCTTGAAAGTCTCACTGAAATCCGTCTGTATCATGCTATTTCTACTTGGATGCAACAGTAGTTGTCAGCCATCATGTTTTTCTTTGGTAGCAGAGTCTAGCATGTATGGAAAACTTGCATGTGCATCAGTCATTAGGCCTTATTTTGATAAACTATAATAGAGTTGACAAAAAATATGTTGTTCGTGGCTTGAAAGTCTGGTAAAAATCAACGTGCATCATGCTATTCCTGCTGGATGTAACACTAATTGTCAGCCATCTTGTTTTTCTTTGGTAGCAGTGTCTAGCATACATGAGAAACTTGCATCTACATCGGTCATTAGGCCTTATTTTGATATACTATAATAGAGTTGACAAAAAATACCTTGTTCATGGCTTGAAAGTTTGGTAAAAATCAATGTGCACTGTGCTATTTCTGCTTAGTTGTCTACCACCATGTTTTTCTTTGGTAGCAGTGTTTAACATGTATGGGAAACTTGCATCTACATCGGTCATTAGGCCTCATTTCACAGGATGTGGTTGCTTTGTGGTTGCCTGTACCCTCTGACCCGCAGCAGAGCAGCTAAGATGTCACCCCCTTTTCGCCGAGCATCTGCTTTTCATTCCCTCCACTTCTCTAACAGTTAACCGCGAACTTTTCACTCTCTCGTTTAGTAGAAATAAATAAACAAACGGCACTTTTGTCCGTTGACCCTGCTTATCTCGACAATATCCGACATCGGTGGACTATTTTGAGACGCGTGTTGACTTAGCGGTTGTCAGCACAGAATATTTCCTACGTTTATGTTACCGGGGCAAACACACGGAGAGCTGGTCAGAGTTTCTGAGTTTGAGGATTGGGCAGTCAGTCAAGGAAGTGTGTCACTGCAGTTGTGGGGAATGGCAGGGGTTCAGGAAGAGGCACGAAACCGCCTGACCAAATATGGGAACACACACGCACATGTGAACTCACCTACCTCTTGTCTTTGTCCTAGCTGTGTTTTCTGACGTTGCCTGGGAGAAATGTTGACCCACCATCGAGGCCGAGTTGTCTGTGAAACTGACAATCTTCATATTTATCTCTGTTTACTTGTGTTTTTGCCGTCGCTGCTGGGTGGTTTGTGCTCAGCAGTTCGTCTCAGTGTGGTGGAAAGGCATCATGGGACTTCTTAATAAACCACAGTTATTCCTCTCTGGCTTGCATTCTTTACTGTGGTCGCTTAAAATGTCTGTAATCTTAGTATTAAAGCTGCTGCTCATCTGTTACAGCCATTACATGTCTGCTGTTAGACCCTGTTGTGAGTTTCTACACCTCAAACAAATGTGGCGATTCTCTCACTTATGTGACGTTTTTATTACATCTTCTCCGTCCGCTGTCTGTCTCTCTCCTCGAATCACGTTGAGATAACCAGCTAACTGTTACGTAGGTCTGACGGAGCACAGAAGTTACAAAACCTCAGTCCCAAAGCAAATGTGCAGTACGTTGCTTCATGGAGGTGCTGATGAGCTGCCAGCAGAGTGCGGGTGAATCATTCCTCCATATTTGGAATGGGCAAAATGGGAATTGCTTCTCCTCAGTGCTGCAGAACCTCATCGTCAGGACAACACAGTGCATTACATTGCAATAAAACAGTATTTTTTTGAGATCTTGGATTTATTTAGGTGGTCTACTTGAAATGTTAAGGTTTATAATGCCATGGGAACATTTAAAAAGAGGGGATTGGTGAGCTTTTTGTGCTGTGCAGCTGTATTGCATAGAATAATAGAAGTTCTAAATGAAACCCTGGCGTTTAAAGACCATAACAGAGTTAGTCTGGTCGGTGTGAAGAGCAATTTACCACATTTTCCTGTGTTTGCACACATAGGAGTCGTGTGATCACACCTTTCAGATGCTGCCTTGGTGTGAATCGTTTTTAAAAAAATGAGCTTGTGTTGTCTTGAACCTCTCCAACCACAACAAAATACATGACTGTTAAACACAGTTTTATTGCGCTACATGTTCCCATGCACATGCAAATGTTTGTAGGTTCTCTAAAGTCAAAACTGTGCTATTTTTTCGAACACCTCTGTGTACCTCTAGACAGATCTGTTCCTTTCATGCTGAGGTGACCTGCTTTATGTTTTTCTCTTTCACAGATGGATCTGCGGTTACTTTTAATAGCAACTTTATCAGCGGCCCTCAGTGGCAGCTGGGCCCAGCAAGGTAAGAAGCAGAAATGAAATGTCAGATTTGTGTTTTTCTGAGCTGTTAAATATTAGCTAACCTGGAGCCGAGTATGTTTACAGCTCTGTGCAGTATGTACGCTCACCGCAGTGTTGTTACACTCCATGGATCCATTGTTTATGTTGTTTGTTGGAGACAGAGGTTTTTAAATCACAGTGGTAGAATAGTTTCAAACTTGCCTTCTTTCCTTCATTGTCTCTTGTTAAATCTTGTATTTCTCCATTCATGATTTTATGACTGTGTTGGTCGTCTTGGCTAACAGTGGGAGGGTTTTTTTTTACAGGGTGAAGTCATCTTGGTGAGCTGCCTAGAGCTCTTCCCAGTGTGACTCAGTGTTCTGAACTGGGAGGGGGATGTTTTTTTTTGCAGCAGAAAAAGGCTGGTTTGAGTTAGTGAACTAATGGAAAAACTGTTGGCTGAAAAAGAACTTGTGTTGTGTCTTGCAGAGGGAAGCATATGCATCAAGGCAAACGCACAGTCATGTGGGGAATGCATCCAGGTCTCCGAGACATGCGGATGGTGCTCAGACGAAGTGAGTTGAACCAGTGAAGCTGCCGTGATGCTATTTTATGAAACCTGTCTAGGAGATCTCAAACATCGGGTGGCATTTTTATTTTCCTCTGGGCTTGTAACCATCGTCTTGTTCATGAAACAATACAAACTACAACATCCGTAAAGAACAGTACCAACTCTGACATGTTTATCTGTTTAAAAAAATCTGCCTACAGAAGACTGAACTAATGGTGACATTAATTTAAAACAAACAAACACTGTGATTTAGATGACAAAATACCAGGATGATTTTTAATTTTTTTTAATAAAGAAGGCAGGAAAATTTGTTTTTCTCACATTGATATTAAAATGCATACTATTTAAATAAACAGATGCCTGCATGTAACCAGTGTGGCAACCAATAACGTAACAACATTTGGCCAATAATGCAATAAGTTCTTATGTTAAAGGCCCAGCATTAAAATAGTCCTTTGAAAATGTAAAAACTGCAGCTGAGAATGTAATAATGCATAAATAGGATTGAATTTCTTGGAAATGAAAGATGTTTTTTTGGTTTTTGTGCAGCTTGCTCATCAAAAATAGATCTAGAAATAGGTCATAGTCATCAAGGATACGTCCCATGTAGCTCTCACTCTCCTTAATTATGATTGTAAGAGCCAATTTGTGAATTATTTGTTGTACAGAATCTTTATTTAGAATACTGTTTATGTGCTTAGACATGTAAATTCATCATTTCATGTCAGTGTCTCTGTTGGATGTTGCATTATGAAATAAATTTACCACATTTTTTTTCTTGGGAAACATTTCGTTAAAACTTTGTTGAAACATTTCTCGATTCAGTCCTCACTTTCAAACTGTATTTAAATAACTGAACTGGCACTATAATTACACTTAACTCCAATATACAACATAGAACATGAACATTAATTTACAAATGTACAATAGAAACTGAAGAGTATTATGTACGTTACTGTCTCAAAGACCTTA
This sequence comes from Dascyllus trimaculatus, assembly GCA_024666655.1. Classification (NCBI taxonomy): domain Eukaryota; kingdom Metazoa; phylum Chordata; class Actinopteri; family Pomacentridae; genus Dascyllus; species Dascyllus trimaculatus. Next base: position 6,311,745 of record CM045454.1, read on the forward strand.
TTACATTATTGGCTTTATTATGTTATTGGTTGCTACAAACCTGTACTTACCCTATAAGTAGCAGGGAGTTAAGAGATTAAAGAGACTTTCAACAAAAGGCAAGTTAACCACAACTCCTCCGCTTATTGTAAACATCAGTGCTGCTGCTTCTCGTCTTCGCTGGAAACTTGGGCCCAGTAAAGCTGTTTAATTAGGTGTTATAGCACCCACGGCGAGCGTCCTCGCTGCGGTGGCACTACTGAGTGAACACACCACAGTATGTGAGAAGACTGACTTATAGGACCATGAACATGAGGCTGAACTTTACTCACTCGTTCACAGCTGGAATGTATCAGCGGCCTGCAGGGCAAACGGATGACAGATGGAAATAAATGTGCAAGAGTAAAGTTGATGAGAATCAGCGGATGTAGACGATGAACTTTGATGAGTCTGATCATTTCAGCGTCAGACACTGAAGCCACACCACTCGAGGTTTGCAATCTCAAAATGTTGTTTGTTTGGAAATATCAAACAGCATCGCCAGAATATCACAGTTTAATTAAATTAGATTAGATTATACTTTATTAATCCCACAACGGGGAAATTTCCTTGTTACAGCAGCAGAAGAAGCAGAAAAACACACAACATACCCTACACAGAAAAAAGAAAATAAACAATCTACTATGAAAGAAACATTTTAAACATAGAATAAAATACAACAATAAGTGAGGTATGAATATGAAAGTAATATTTAACAAGAAAAATTGAATAAATAGTATTGCACATGGTAATAGTACTATGAATAGTGCGAGTAGGTGAGTAGTACAAAAGCTACAACACGTTCAGGTTGTGCTGGTGTTGTGTGTTGTATCGTCTGATGGTAGTTGGATTGTTGGGTTTTTCTGTTTCCTGTTTTTCTGTTTCCTGTTCTTTCTTACAATGTTAAGCGCTTTGTGACGACCTGTGTTGTAAATATGCGATATATAAAAAAAACTGAATTGAATTGAATTGAATGAACGACCTGCGGTGGATCAATCTGCTGCTGAAGGAGCTGCTCAGAGACCCCACAGTGTCATGCAGGGGGTGAGAGGTTGTTCATGATGGATGTCAGCTTGGCCAACATCCTCCTCTATGGAGTCCAGTGGACAGTCCAGGACAGAGCTCGCCCTCCTGATCAGCTTATTGAGTCCTGTCCCTGTCAGTGCAGCCATAGAAGATAGCAGATGCTACCACAGAGTCATAGAAAGTCCTGAGAAGAGCCCTGCACACACTGAAGGACCTCAGTCTCCTCAGCAGGTGGAGGCGACTCTGGCCCTTCTTGTACAGGGCGTGGGTGTTGTCAGTCCAGTCCAGTTTGTTATTTGTAGGTCTCCACTACCTCGATGTCCAAACCCTGGATGTTCACCGGAGTGAAGTGTGGCGCTTTCCCCCTGAAGTCGATCACCATCTCCTTTGTCTTGCTGGGCTGGCTGAAGCTGGTTGATCTCACACCAGCTGACAACGTCCTTGATGACCGTCCTGTATTCCAGTCATCAAAGAACTACTAAGCTGTATCTGTTAACTTCAAAATAGTGAGATTTGACTGGTCAGCTCCTCCCTGTGAACCAAACTTTTGCTAAACTTTTAATGAATCACCTCTAAGGGTTGGGCGTCAATCCGGCGTATGACAAGTCAAAGCAGCACTCCTGTTAAATCTTGTCTTATCAGATTGCTCACTGATGTCCACCCCAGAGTTGATGAAAACACAACGTGACTGCAATTATATTGTACAATCATGGCTGGTTCCTGTTTTGTGCTGCATGAAAATACATTCGGTTATTGATTTTTTTAAGTTTTGATCACATCACTAGAATGCAGCCTCGATCCTACATGGTAGAAACGCTCCAGATCAAGCTACTACATTAACTAAAACTCACTGTGTCGATCAAAATACGCTCTTTTCTGTAGAACTGAGATGGCCAACCTCTGTCTCTCTGTTACCTGCTCTTCTGTACATTATTTTCTGTACTCGCCTTCCCAGTATTTGTTTTTTATCTTTCGAATAGATCCCATCTGATATGCACGGCTTGACTTATGGGAGAAATAAGAGGTTTCTCCGGGTCATGTGGTTTTGAAAGAACTGGGTCAAAGATCTATTTCTGTTTTGACTGAGTTCATTGTCTCGACTTCTCCCCCTCTACGCCTTGTGGGATTTCATGTGCATCCAATCTTATATTCCCGGTCCGAGTCATCTGTGTCTCCTTGTTTTGTTGAACATGAATAACGGCCTACGAACAAGACTGTTTAGAGCTGTTCATGTAAAACTAATGGATTTCAGTGGCCTGGTTGGAAAAAGTACCATTGCTTCATCTCAGATTCCATTACATACTTGGCCACATCGGAGATCTTGATTTGTATCATACTCCAAAGATCAGTGAGTTTGTAAGCTAAAGATAACACAAGAATACAGCAGTTGCATTTACATGATGGTCTTGAGCTGGTTGTCTACATGTTTCTTCTTGTCAGTCCAACCAAGAGAAGCGCCTGCACATTTACTGTACCTTTCCAGATGTTCCTGCATATACCTGTGAAAGTTACTTTTGGTTTTTGTGCATGGGAAATCGGACGCCAACATCTACATCTTGTTATTTATTATGTCACGTTTATATGCGTAGATTCCTGCAACAGCAAGGCTTCCATCTTCAAACGATAGTAAGAAAGTGTGAGCCCGAGGAGTAATGTACACAAAAGTAGCTGGGCTTGTAGCACAAGTTGGATTTAGAATGGTCCTCTAACAGCCACTTTTGCCCTTTGCAGCAATTCCTCACTCAAGGCCAGTCGAAATCGGCCCGCTGCGACGATCTCGAGTCCCTGAAGAAGAGAAACTGTGACCCGAAAAAAATTGAGAACCCACGTGGAAACACCACCGTCGACCAGAACAAGCCGGTCACCATTCGCAATAGCAATACTGAGAAGCTGAAGCCCGAGCAGATCACCCAGATACAGCCTCAGAAACTCACCCTGACGCTCAGAACTGGTAAATATTCAACTCTTGTAGCCTCATTCTTTTAATGCTTTATCACTGCAGGAGAATTGTCTGGTTGAAACTGTGTTTTATGAAAAATAAATGGTTTGATACTACTGGTAATTGAAGCGTGCATAAGTCTAATTCAGGCATTAGAGAATAAGAAGGTATTTCTGTGTAAATATGTAAAAGTCTAGATAAACACAGTCAGTCTCATCACTAGAAACACTTTAAAACAGGACAAAAGGAAGATTTGCTTTACAGATTCAGATTCAGAAAACTTTATTAGTCCCATACGGGCAATTCAGCTCACTGCTCCCAGTTCACAAAAAAGAAAAAGCACAACAAATACAACAATCATCCGTTGGACATACAGCTCTTAACACTCAGTTTAACTAAGGGTTTCCCAGCAGCGATCTCTTGTACGTGTCTCATGCGAAAGTTATTTTCGTACAAGGAAAAGGATGAATAAATAGGATAATAAATAAATAAAGCGACAAAGCACAAACCCGCTCATTAAAATTGGCGTTCATCAGCCTGATAACTGAAGGGATGAAAGAGTTTTAGGAGCGATTTGTCTTCCTCAGGGGTGCATGGTAGCGCCGCCCTGAGGACATTAAAGTAATACGGTTTTTATGATTTCCTTCATACCTGTTAATTTCGAAATGATTAGCAACTAGATTAATTTAACTCTCATAGGTTCAAGAAATATGTTTAAACCCTCTTTTGAATTCTTTATATGTGGGGGAAAAAAATGTATTTGTTTTGTTGCAATAAATGGGAGGTAATGTTGAGGTGCAGGCACTTGTCAGCCTGTACATGTGTTGTTTTTGTTGCTGTCACCATCTCTTGCACTAAAAATGGCCCACTTGTGTCTTCAAGGCGAGCCGCAGACCTTTGACCTGAAGTTCAAGCGTGCTGAGGATTACCCCATTGACCTGTATTACCTTATGGACCTCTCCTTCTCCATGAAAGACGATTTGGAAAACGTCAAGAACCTTGGCACCGACCTCATGAGAGAAATGCAGGAAATCACCTCAGACTTTAGGATTGGTGAGAACAAAAACGTGGCTTTAAATTACAGAAAACCTGCAACAACACAAACGTTTTCTACGATTAAAACTCAACCTCTTTTATTTTTAGGTTTTGGCTCCTTTGTCGAGAAGACGGTCATGCCTTACATCAGCACCACACCAGCCAGGCTCATCAACCCCTGCACAGGCAACCAGAACTGCACCAGCCCCTTCAGCTACAAGAACGTCCTGAAGCTGACAAACAAGGGAGACGAGTTCAACCGCTTGGTCAGTCAGCAGCAGATCTCTGGAAACCTGGACTCTCCAGAGGGCGGTTTTGATGCCATCATGCAGGTGGCGGTTTGTGAGGTGAGGCGTCAGCTGTTATTTATTCTTCTGTATGTCGGCAAGAGCCTCTCATAAATAAATAAGTAAAATATTAATGAGGAGGCCCTCTTTGTCTTCATCCCAGGAGCAAATCGGCTGGAGAAACGTGACTCGTCTGCTGGTGTTTTCCACCGATGCTGGTTTCCACTTCGCTGGAGACGGTAAACTGGGCGGCATCGTCCTGCCCAACGATGGGAAGTGCCATCTGGAGAACAACATGTACACCATGAGCCACTATTACGTATGTAGTTTATCATTTATTTAACACGCATAATCTATCCAGGCAGAGCTGTCTGGGCATTAAAGGCCTTCTCACTAGTGGTCTCTTTTCATGTTGATGCTCTTTTCCAGGCTCACGTTTTTCCTGGTAGTGGATTTCGGCTTTTATTAATAAATTAAAGGTTAATATTTGTGTTCCTGTGTTTGATAGGACTACCCCTCCATCGCTCATCTGGTCCAGAAGCTGAGCGACCACAACATCCAGACCATCTTTGCCGTAACTGAGGAATTCCAGCCAGTTTACAAGGTAAACTTTGTACATTGCAGAAGATCCTACTTCATAAAAATGATGACTTTTTCATGATTTAAAAGTAAGACACAAGCTAAAAATGTGCTCATTGTTTTCTTTCTTTTCTTTTGACACTTGCAGGAGTTGAAAAATCTGATTCCTAAATCAGCTGTCGGCACCCTGTCCTCCAACTCCAGCAATGTGATCAAACTGATTATTGATGCTTACAATGTAAGTCAACACTGCACTGTCTTTGATCACTGACAGTCCCTGGCAATATGGGATCGTTTTAATTTGCATTATCACTTGATTTATTTCACATTTGTACACATTTTACTTGGCATTTTGAATGAATCAGATGGGAAAATGTGATCTTTCTCTTCACAAACTAAACTAGAAAAGCACTCAGAGAGCTCATACCTCCGCCAAGGAGCTTCAGTCCACCCCCAACACAATCTCCCAATTCACATATTTTGTATGGAACGTTACAGATACAAATGTAATTACACACAGTTAAAATTTCCTACCCACAATGCGGCATTCACCCCATCCGACCTAATGAACAGGCGTGGCCTCTAGTGCGGCAGCTCCTAACAGCCTCCCAGCTTCTTAGACAACCGGAGATAAGAATGCCGGCCCAACTGTGCGTATGTCGCTCAGGAAGGAAAGAGAACTCCGTCATTGTCGCTGTCTGTAGCGTGGAGCCCCTAAATGTCATGTGGTCAGAGGGGGTTACGGTGATCCGGATCAGTCCCAATACTGAATCATTTCTTTCTTGTCCCATTTCACACATTTCCTGAAATTTTCATCCAAATCCATCCATAACTTTTCGAGTTATTTTGAACACAAACAAACAAACAAACCAACGCCAGCCAACACATAACCTCCTTGGCGGAGTAAATAAAGATTACACTGGAACACCACTAGAGGTCATGTGCATTCAAATATTTTGTGAAGTCAAGTAATTAGTCAAAGATGCTTCAAGTGAAGGGGAAAGGCAGCATCCCAGTGCCTCCTTACACAACATATGTGATACTTTAGAACATTCATATTACATAAAATCTGTCCATCTTAAAAAAATAACCCAAATTGTGTCTTGGCCGTACCCCTCTTTAAAATGCTAAACATCAAAAAGGCCGGGTTCTATAAAATCTCCTGTGTGTGTACATGGAGAGAGGTTTGCTTACACAGCTTCATTGATCTACTGCCCCTGCAAATGTGCCGTCCATATTGAGTATTTGAGCTTTCTTTTTTCTTTTCAACAGTCTTTGTCTTCTGAGGTCATTCTGGAGAACGGTAGACTGCCAGAGGGAGTTTCCATCACCTACAAGTCCATCTGCAAGAACGGCGTGGAGGGAACAGGGGAGAATGGCCGCAAATGCTCCAACATCTCCATCGGAGACGAGGTGAAGAAGATCTTTCTTGTTGCAGTTTGTTTGCATTTATGGAAATTACCCACGCGGGGTATGATTTTACAAAATGTGATTGGGAACCTTTCAACTCATGCAGAACTGAGTAAGTTCATGTTTGATGAAAGTGCTCATTCCTTGAGTCCTTTTTTTAAGGGACGTGGAACTAGCAACTAGCTGTCTTCCACATTATTGTCTCCTTCTGGTTCCACATTGAGAGGAAAAGTGGCAAAAACACATACCCCTCCTCTTATTTTCCAGCTTTCTTTGATTCCTTTCCCTGCTTCCCGTCCTTAAGCGTTAGTTCCTCCCACCTGAGATGCAAATGAAAGAGTCGAGGAAGAGAGATGAGAAGAGAGGAATCGAGGCAGCGGGAATTTAACAAAACGAGGCACTCTGTCTCCAGAGCCGCTGTTAAAAAGTAACATCAGTTAAATATGACGTGGGCTACAGCTGCACTGTGTCTGCTCTGTTTTGTTATAGCACACCGCTGTATTTTATGATCTCTGTCAGATAAGCCTAACAGTGCTCATGACAACTTAGTATATGTTTACTTTAATTCAGAAAACAGCATATTGTAATGTAACAAGAACGCACAGATGTCATACATTAGATTTTTTAACACACATGTGGCGTGAATACAAAAGAGAAGGCTGCTATACAAATAAAGACTGACATGTGTTCTGATTGTTTCATATTGTATACACACATTCATCAGTCCTGACACGGTTCATATGTTGTCCAGCTGTGTCATGAGTCTTTTATAGGTTGTGGTTGCCAGAAGGACATCTGCATCCTCGCTCATAGCTCCAACACCTCCTCTTTACTCTGTTTAAGATACAGCTTAGGGATTTAGATGTCCTTCAAGGAGACGTTCAAGGCTTAAATCAGTTTTTCGGTCACAGGTAGGACGATGGAGGAGAGAGAGGAGACAAGGTGGCACAAAATGGAAAAAAGAGAAGAGCCAACAGATTGAAAAACATCCCTTTAAAACCCATTGCATGCTAGTAACCTGAGTCCTGGCTGGAAAAAACATGGCCCAATACTCTTTAAGGGCTTCTCCTTATCTGGTTTAGTGACCCCGTGAACTCTTCTCTGGTTTCCAGGTGACTTTCAAGATTTCCATCGAATCAAAGAAGTGTCCGTCGCATGACAAGCCTGAGGTCATCACCATCAAACCGCTGGGCTTCACCGAGGAGGTGGAGGTTGTCCTGAAGTTCATCTGCGACTGTCAGTGCGCCGCATCTGGGGTGCAAAACAGCAAGAAGTGCACCGACGGCCACGGGACCTTCGAGTGTGGAGCTTGCAAGTAAGTGTCAAGGCAGGAGAACTCCGTCCCGCTCAACATGCTCGGCCAACAAAAGGCGCCTGATGCAAACACCACAGCAGGGCAGAAGGTCGACAGCCAGACTCTGCTCCTCTGTGGTTCCCCGGTGGTGGAATTAGTTAACAAACTCTGTTCGATCTGCAGAGTCCCTCTTAGCCTTTAAGAAAAGTCTAGAGACCCAGCTCTGAAATAAAATCCTATCACCTCCTGCACTGCCTGTAGGCACCAAGGTCTTGAACTCCAACTTGTTTTATGGCACTCATCCAGGTTGTTTTCTCCTGACTCGGTCCTTGCATGGATCGTATCTACTCTCAAATGTACGTCGCTTTGGATAAAAGCATCTGCTGAATGAAACTGTAGCATTCAAATTGTAGGAAGGTTTGTGAGTACAGACCTGCTGAACCAAGCCCATTTGTAGTTTCCAACCACAGCTGTACGTCTTTAAGCAGAAAAAACAACTCCTGATTAAAACAGAATAGGTGCACTGATAAACTGAATGAAAAGCTGTTGAATTCAGGCCTTTATGGGACATTTCTGAATAAAAAACAAGATGGAGAAAGTGTGTTTTTTACATTCTCCTCCCACAAAATCACACCCATTGGTTCAAACCAGCTCTTCACTTGTTTCCCAAACATTTAGTGTCCTACGCTGGTCTCGTTCACTGATCCTGTTTTAATTTTCGACTCTGATGACTCGCACAGTATCTGCAATAGTAAACCTTTATTTTCTGTGTCAGGTGTAACGAGGGACGCATCGGTGGACTCTGTGAGTGCAGCAAAGACGAAGTCCGAACTGAGGACCTGGACGCCAACTGCCGAAAAGACAACGGCACCGATATCTGCAGCAACAACGGCGACTGTGTCTGCGGCACCTGTGAGTGCAAGAAGCGGGAGAACCCTGCTGAGGTTTACAGTGGACAGTTCTGCGAGTGCGACAACTTCAACTGCGACCGCTCCAACAACAAGCTCTGCGGAGGTGAGGAAGTAAAATCATTTTAAAGACCGATGCCAAGTTGTCGTGAACTCTTGGATAACCTTTGCCGTTGTCTGCGCTCTACCAGGACATGGGCGGTGCGTATGCAGGAAGTGCGTCTGTGATGCCAACTACACCGGCAGCGCCTGCGACTGTTCCATGGACAGCTCCACCTGCCTTGCCAAGAACGGCCAGATCTGTAACGGCCGCGGTGTTTGTGAATGTGGAATCTGCAAATGCACCAATCCCAAATTCCAGGGTCCGACCTGTGAGATCTGTCCCACCTGCCCCGGTGTTTGCACCGAACACAAGTGAGTCTGAAGCTTTCATGCTTTGCTGGATATTTGAAATTCAGAAATCTCAAAGTTTTCCTTCAGCCACGGACGTTATGGTAGATTTAGAGGCCGTGTGCCAAACTGAGGCACGTGAATTATGATGAGATTCTCCGCAGGTAGTAAAGATGGGTGACTTAGCTTCGATTATTGTTGCATATATTCACTATAATGCTTTCTTTCTTAGTTTCACTTTGGATTTTTTTTGGTATTTCCCAGCAGGAATAAATTGAGACATTATTCACGCCAAAGCAGGAAGGTTTTATTTTTGAGCCCTGAGCCTCAAACGAGCAGCAGGTGGTTTCCATCTGCTTGCAGTGTGTTTTTACGTGTGCACTGCTGCAGCTAGAGTTGGGGGCAGTAAAGTAATGGCTTTGTTTTTTTTGTCTTGGAAATGGGGGATTTGTAGAGATGTCATTTTTTGTGTTATGACCCGAGTGGTTTCCAAAAGTGTAACTATAGCTCTGCATCAGCGCTTCAGTTCTCCTTCAAATCCAGAGAAATGTAGTTCTCGTAAGCCGTCTTTATACTCAGTCCGAGCTGCTTGTTAGATTGTCAGCACAATCACACGATTTTCTGTCATTGAACAAAGATGATTAGTGTCCCAAAACCATCAGTCCAACCCATTTCTTGCTGTGATTAGCCTATTAGGATGGCACGTCTCTCCTTAGCTCTCATTTCTTTTGTTACACAGGTATTTGTGGTGCTTTTCGCATGTTTTAACCAAACTTAACACTATAAAGGTCCCTATGGAAGACTGCCTGACAGTGTCTGCTGTTATCCCTGCTTTTAAATAATATCACATCACCACCTCTCTATGGCTGCTGCCTTGAGAAGACATAAACTGACTCTTAGATTGCTTGAATTACTGAATCTAATGCTTCACCTGCAGTGACTCAACCCTACACGTGTGTTTCCGCAGAGACTGTGTGCAGTGCAGAGCTTTCCAGGAGGGCGAGAAGAAGGATACGTGTGAGCAGGACTGCAGCTACTTCGAGCTAATCAAGGTGAATGATCGCGACAAGCTGCCTCAGCCCACGGACCAAAGCTTCCCACTGACCCACTGCAAGGAGAGAGACGCCAACGACTGCTGGTTCTACTACACCTACGCCATCAGGAATGGAACCAAGGAGGTCTTTGTGGTGGAGTCACTGGGTAGGGTTTGTTTTGTGCAAATTGTTACCAAAAAACTGCGACGACCACACAGCAATTATCGTCAAGTCAACTTCACCGTAATAATACTTGTTTGGAAAAGATCTCAAATGTTACTTGTATTTGGTAAAAAGAAAATCAGAAATGGTTCATAAAGGAGACTTTTTACACCTTTACTACGTACCGTATTTTCCGCACCTTAAGGCGCACTGGATTATAAGACGCAGTCTCTATTACGGGTCTATTTCTGTACTTAAGCCATACATAAGGCGCACCGGGTTAAAAGGCGCATGCTAAAATAAGGAAACGGAAGTAAAACAGTGAGTTTGTTGAACTTTATTCTACTACGTACCGTATTTACAAATACACTCACATTATTTTTTGATCAATCTTCTGTCTCAAACCCTTCAAAGTCTTCTGTATCTGAATTGAACAGCTGGGCCATTTCACCATCAAGCATGCCGGGTTCCCTCTCGTCATTGTCGGAGTCAGTCTTGTTGCCAGGTGGCTGTTCAGCAACGATGCCGGCTTTCGCGAAAGATCGTACAACAGTCAAAGCAGATACCTTAGTCAGATACCTTGGTTTATCACTGCCAGCGTACTTAGTGTACGTACTTTACGTACCTATGTCGGCGGGAAATGGTCCGACAGTCAATGAAGCAGAGCGCTTGGAACTCAGTGCACACATAAGGCGCACCGGATTGAAGGGCGCACCGTCGATTTTTGAGAAAATTAAAGGCTTTTAAGTGGCTTTATAGTGCGGAAAATACAGTAAGTTACTTCAGGGCTACAGTCTACAGGCCAAACTGGTGGGATTTTTGTTGCACCTTTAAGGCAGAATGACGGCATATATACTGGACAACACTGCAGCAGCGTGTTGGGTTCAGTCTAAACAAGAAAAGCATAATGAGTGATTCTTTATAGCAGGATTATAGTGTGTTAAGGGCTTCTGTTAAATCTGTGTGTCATTCGTTAGTTTGCTCTGCTTGATTGCAAAACTAATAGATTATTGTATCTTTCACATGGTCACTGTGTTCTAAAGACACGTTTCTCCTTACATAAGATGATTTTTACTGACTTCTAATCGGGTCTCTTTGCATTTTCTCCGTTGTTTTTTTTTCCCAGAGTGCCCGGCGGGACCTGACATCATCCCCATTGTTGCGGGCGTGGTCGCTGGCATCGTGCTGATCGGCCTCGCTCTGCTCCTCATCTGGAAGCTGCTCATGATCATCCACGACCGCCGAGAGTTCGCCAAGTTTGAGAAGGAGAAGATGAACGCCAAGTGGGACGCGGTGAGTTAGAAACACCTGAGGCACTGAGTCGGAGTAGCTTTGGCTCGGCTTTAGGCTTAAGCCTGTTCCACTGTTCAAATAATAATTTACTGCAAGGCTTCCAGCTGGTGGTCTTTCGGTTTTTACATAGTTTATATCTGCCTTGATATCGGAATAGTTAGGGAAATAAAAATCTGATCATCCTTAACTATGAGTAACTGGAATAACTGTGGGATTTTTCCTGCAGTGAAAAGCATCATATGCAAAAAGCAGTTGGGATAGACTGATAATCGCCCTGGCTGATTATCGTGACCGATGTTTGTCATTTTACCAATTATTAGTATCTGTAAATTATCAGCAGATTATTGGTAAATTATAAGCGCTACTTCAGGTCTGATGCAGCCTCCTCTCTCTGTCTGTCGTCACTGTGTGATCTCAGAAACACAAACCAGGAAATAACCTGCTCTCACAGTGGCTAAAGCTATGCTAACGGCTAGCAGCTAAGTTAGAAGCCAGCCACAGATTAACTTGAAACAGGGTCTGGAAAATAATAATTAATAACACTTTAAGATCTGGACCTTAGTGGACAATAAAAGTGACGGAACAGTGAAAGATGAAGAAATGGAGAAGAACAGCAGGAGACAAACTGATCAATCTCAGTTGAGAGTGTCCTGATTTAATCACTCCTATTTCCATTTTACATATTCAGTTATATTCTGCACGGTGGCTCGGTTGTTAGCACCGTCACCTCACAGCTAGAAGATCCCCGGTTCGCGCCCCGGTTAGGCCGCCTGGGATCTTTCTGTGTGGAGTTTGCATGTTGTCACTGGGTTCTCCGGCTTCCTCCCACAGTCCAAAAACATGCTGAGGTTAATTGATTACTCTAAATTGTCCGTAGGTGTGAATGAGAGTCTGCTTGGTTGTCTGTCTATGTTTAGCCCTGAGATAGACTGGCGACCTGTCCAAGGTGTCCCCTGCCTTCACCTGAGTCGACTGAGATAGTATCCAGCCCCCCAGCGACCCTACAGAGGATTAAGCGGTGTATAGATAATGGATGGATGGAACCTAGTTATGAACCTGTCATTTATAACTAGGTTCTCTGCTATCACATGCTCTTAAAACATTACATCAAACGTTCATCGGTTCCAAATGTTGGTTATTTATGTTTTCTCTGCCCTAAAAAAACAAAAACAAACAAAAAGCCACCCCATATCAGTCGATCCCTGAAAAGCAGGACAGCTTCCTCCAGAGCATGTATACGAGGGACCCTTCTACTGTAAAAGAGGAAGTGTTGGTTCTGCCGTCAAACGTGATGTACGCCCTGCAAAAATGTCTGAAATGTGTGGAAGCCGAACGAGAGAACCTGCAGCTCTGTGATCCTGACTCTGACCTGGATCAGCCCCAGTTATACGCAGCCTTGTTTAGTCTCTCCTCGCTGAGGGAGTGGCCTCCGCCTCCGCCGTCAGTGCTGCCCCTCGCTGTCCGCGTGCTACAACTGCACAACCATAAAAGGCAATGAAGCAGAGAAACGAGGAGGATGACCGCTGATGGAAAGCTCTGCTGCTGCTCAGTGTGTGGCAGCCACAGCAGCAGTGTTTAGGATTTTAGGCGAGGCATTTATCACAACCGGTGTTTGTGGTAAATTACTTTTTAAAACAGTTATTCACCTTTTTCCTCACCCAGAGCTGTTGTCTTTACTTTCCCTCCTTGTGTTTTTGATGTATTTTTAAGGCAATTTCCAAGATTTTACCAGGGACCCTTTTACTGTTTTGTGTAATTTTAAATTAAGCAACAAGAAAGAAACATCTCTTTGATGAACATTCTGCTTCAGACTTCTGTGTCTATCCTTCCCTTGTCCTGCCTTTTCCTGCTTCCTCTTCACTTCCTTCTTTTCTGTTTCCCTTTTCGTCTTCATGTCAGCAAGGGAATCCCATTTACAAGAGTCCCATTAACCAGTTCCAGAATCCCAGCTATGGGACTAAAGCCGCCGCCCTTTAGGCCAAAGTTTGTATCACCTGTCGGCTCTGTGCATGTGTTTCCCATTTAACGACTGTGGTGAAAGGAAAGGTTTGATGTCTGCATGCTGTGAGAATAACATGTCCAGCCTCCACCACAGTGGGATGGAGGTGCAAACGATGAACTTTGGTGGATACTACTACTCACTTGACTGCTTTCTAGGGCTGGTCTGGATGGCAGTTTCTGTGCTCCGGATATTCGGTTCCAATTAATGACAAATATCTGAATATTCATGACAGTAGAGTAGAGCCGAGGCGACGGTGGCGACGGCGGCCGTGGGGAGTGCGCACGAGTATTCAGATCAAAAAATTATTATCCAGATATCACCACAACGACCAAATATTGGGGTATTCGGGTCCAGCCCTACTGCTTTCTGTCCCTCTAAACTAACGAATACTGATTTTTGTCGTCTCATTATTCGTGAAATGCCTTTGAATTTAAGTGCAGTTTGCTGTCGTAAACACAAACCACAATTTCCGGGAGGTTTTTGTTGTTCGTGTCGCATTGTTACTCATGTTGGCTCATTTTTCTCTACAGTTTGGAAACAGTGCAACCATGGCTAGAATTGGAGAGAACTCAAACATGTGTTTTATGCAGTATAGTGAAGTTAAAATGCCATGAATCATAAAAGAAGGAAGTTGAATTTCTTTGATTTATATCATCAATTTTTCCTGTTTGCACCGATAATTCTCTGATCACTTCTGTAATTTTCGTGATTTTTAAAGATTTTTGTTAAAGATAACTTGCCTTTCAAACCTTCTGGCTGGTTTTGGAGTTCTGCAGCTTTCACATTTCATTGTCACCTAACGAAGGCAGGGTCGCATGTTGTAAACTAGAAGCTTCAGTCCACCCCCAACACAATCTCCCAATTCACATATTTTGTATGGAACGTTACAGATACAAATGTAATTACACACAGTTAAAATTTCCTACCCACAATGCGGCATTCACCCCATCCGACCTAATGAACAGGCGCGGCCTCTAGCGCGGCAGCTCCTAACAGCCTCCCAGCTTCTTAGACAACCGGAGATAAGAATGCCGGCCCAACCGTGCGTATGTCGCTCAGGAAGGAAAGAGAACTCCATCACTGTCGCTGTCTGTCACGTGGAGCCCCCAAAATGTCATGTGGTCACAGGGGGTTACCCTAAAAACAAGAGTGCCCACTGGTGGCTTTTAGAGTAAACCGCATTTAATTGTCCACCAGGTTACACTTACATTAAAAAAAATTCCTGGATCCAGACGGTGATCCAGATCAGTCCCAAAATTTTTGTCATTTCTTCCTTGTCCCATTTCACACATTTCCTGAAAATTTCATCCAAATCTATTACTTTTTGAGTTATTTTGCACACAAACAAACAAACAAACAAACAAACCAACACCGGCCATCACATAACTTCCTTGGCGGAGTTAACAAAACGTTCAAACACCATGTTAGAAGCAGGCAAAGAAGCAGCCTGACAGAGTTGAAGTTGGTAAAACTGTAGCTTCAGCGTCAGACCATTCACTACTGAAGCCCAACTCATCAAACACGCTTGATCATGGGTGGCTTCTCTGGTTTGTCGTTGCTGCGTTTTACTTCATCTTGAGCTGCAGATGCTGTGTCTTGCCCTGTTACTCACTGCTGCTGCTCTTCTGTCTGTTTGTATTTCTCAGAGCGAGAACCCGATCTACAAAAGCGCCGTAACGACCGTCATCAATCCAAAGTACGAGGGCAAATGATGGAGCTCTGCCTTCCTTTGTGACAACACTGTATGGAGAAGAAAGCGGGCCGGGATGCAGGGAGGGGCGGGTTTTGATAATGCTCACTGTTTGTTTTCCTGTTGTTGTTGTTGTTGTTGTTGTAGTCACCAAATGATAGCGATGCATTTTGCCACTCTCCGTTTGTTTTTACTAACTTGTTTTTATTTCCTATGCATCATCTGAAACGTGTACAGTCTGTGTAAATGTGGGGTTTCTATGTTTGTCGTTTGTGTTTTTTTGAACTCGGGAGAATGTGTTTTGTAGTGTTTCCGCGACAGGACTGGCAACGTAACGGGGAGCCTGGCTGTGCCTTTTTATTTTTTCATGATAGAAGCCATCAGTGTTTTGTTGAGGGTTGAATTGGATGTTGAAAATTGGCAACCAATGAAGGGTTTCTTTCCAAATTACCACATGTACAGTGTTGAGTTCGGAGGCGATCAGTCGGTCAGTGTTGGGGAAAAAGCAGGCGAGCACAGGTCTTAAAATTGATTTGCCGTCTCAGCTGAGGTCTTGCTGTTTCTGTAATCCTTTCGGCGGAGGAGGGACCACTCTCTTAAATGTCTCTTTGGATTGAACTCTTCAAGCGTAGCGCCAGTTGGACGATTGCGACCGCCGAGAAATGTGTACAGTACGTTCAGGGTTCTGTGTAAAGCCATACATGTATTCACAGACCAGGGCTGAAGGCGATAGTATGTTTGTTTTTTGAGTGACTTAATCCATCTGAACAATCATTTGAAATTGTATCTTTGTCTAGAAAATATATTTTCTTGGGCTACCTTTCTGAATGAAGGGACGCCAGTGTACAGTAGTATTACTGTTCGGCTCCGGGTTTTACTTGCTTAATTTAAAGCCAACTCAGGTCCTTAATTCTTCTCAGCAATGCCAAATACACACACATCTGCCTTTTTGCTAACTAAATTTGCTTGTATTGAAATGCCTTGTTTTGTTTGTTGGATATGAATTGGGAAAGGACCCCAGTTTCTTTTTCTACACATCAGTAATTCCACCCTCTTTCTTGTGGTGCTCGATCAAACCGTTTCTATTGAAAAGAAACAGACATGGTGATCATGTCGTTTAGTCTTAAAACATCAGCGGTAAAAGAATGCTGTCTAGATTTCCAGAGTTTCCGGTTACTGTAAACAAAAGGTTTGCCGCCGTTGTTTTTAAGTGCCTTTTTTAAAAAAAATTCCACAACACATTCACATTTGCAGTCGTGTTTTCTGAAATTATTTATTGAATAAACCTTCAAAATAATTTACCCCATATGGTTAAAGTGTCATTTTGCAATTTGTCGTGAACTTTCTTGGTGTATTTGCAGCAACGTGTCTGCTCGTTTTTCTCAGCAAAACTCAGGAATGAGGTAACTAATTAGTTCTTAGACAGTGGTGGAAAAAAGTTTTTGGACGCCCCATGCACTTGTGAAATATTGCATTAAGAATCACTCTTAGATCTTCAAGTGCAATTTGTTTTACTACAGTCACAGCCTAAGCACTCAACAAATCCTAAAAAAGCCATTAAAAACTTAAAATTGATTGGTTCTGTAAAAATACAGAAGGAATTTTGAGTATTGGGTCATTTTGGTATCAGAGATCCACTAATGAAGGTCAGCTTTTTATTATAAGACATCATTTTTGTTTCCATACTTTGTGTCTACATAAAGTCAGCATATTTGAAAGTTCTTCAGAGACCAAAATGGCTAAAACAAGGAACCTAACGCAGGAAACACAGATTCTCAGCCAGGAAGGGTACAGCTGCCGCCAGATAGCCAGTAAGTGCACCTAAGTGCAGATGCAGTCCTTCAGCAGTTGGATACACTCCACAGAAAAACAGACGAACCATCAGCTTGGAAGACAAACCAAGATCTGGGCATCCAAGGGTTTCTTCAGCAAGACATGATTGCATCCTGATCCACGTGTGCAGAGACAACCACCAAATGACATCACAGGAGCTTCAGCAGCAGTGGTCAAAACAAACTGGTGTCCAGTGTTCCACCTGTGCTGTACGTGGCCGACTTTTAGATCACGGCTTAAGGTCCTACAAGGCTGTAAAGAAGCCCCTGATCAATGAGAGGAAGAGGCCAGCCGAGCGTTGTTGGGTCCAAGCACACAAGAACTGGACAGCCAGGAATTGGAAGAAGATTCTGTGGTCAGATGAGTCCAGTTTCCAGCTTTATCTTCCTCCTGCTAATGTGAGGGTAGGCAGAAGGCCAGGCCAAGCATTATCTCCAGCATGTACAGTACCTACTGTCTAGCATGGTGGAGGCAGTATGAATTGACCTATTCAGCTGTTAGAGGAGTTGTCTTTTTGTTTTACCTTTTTTCCCCCACAAACATGGCATGAAATCCACTTTATTTATTCATCGCTGGTAATGCAGTGGCTTCAGTTCTGCCACTGTTGCTTACAGTAGAAGATAAACCTTTCTTTCTTGTGTTGGGAAGCTTTTCTTTTTATAACAGCTGAAGAAAGCATCATCAAGTGAGACTGAGTTGTTCTGGATCTGTTTCATTCCCACCAACCCAAGATAAAATAGAACTATGTGACCATATGGCAGTGATTCATTGTTTCTAGTCAGTCCGTTGAAGCATGAAAAACATTGTGGTGATCTCTTAAATCTGAGCTAAGCTGCAGTTTACTTTAAATGACACCCGAGATTTTAATAATACAAACAACATTTGCTGTGTGTTTAATCGCAAAACAAATAATTTCACACAGAAACACAGTCGGTAGATATTCAGAGAGGCATTAAAGTCTCATTCTTACCTTGTTAATACCTGGTATTTCTAAATAAAGTTCGTCAAAGTCAAGGTGGAATAAACAGCTTTGACCTCATTTCATCATTTGGGACCAGATATGAGAACCACAAATTGGATTTTAAATGGGTAAAAATAGAGGAGGCGGCATTAAAACTGTTCACAAGCAACATCTGAAAGCATGAACTCAGAGCACATTTTATTTGCTCATACTACCAAGAAGACTAGGTGTTTATCAGTCTGTGGGGTAAACTTCAATCTCAAATTGAGTACAACTACTAAATTATTCAAGTAAATGTATGAAAAAGACAGAAAGTAGGTGTTAGAGCAAACAGGAAACATGTAGGACGTAGAAGTTAAGTTAAACTTCATCCTACTAGTTTCAGACATTCGTTTAAGGTTCTGGGCTTTTATTTATGTTTTGTTTGGTTTCTTTTCATTTTGCATGATTTAGTTGTTTGGGTTTTTTTGCCTTTATACTGTATACTTTAATCTCTGACAGCCCTCCGTGTGCAATTAACATCACGTTAACGCTGATCCTGTCTCTCCATTACTTCAAAACACTACAAAAACAGAAATGTAGCACTACTATTGTATATAATTAAAGTACAATTCTACACAACATGTGCTTCCTTAAACTGGATACAGACTCCATCGTGCCATACCTGTACATATCCATCATGTTGTGTATCCATATGCATATTCATCATACATATAATGTACTATGTGGGTTACTTATGTCCTACCTGTACATATCCATATGTATATTCATCATGTCATACTTGTGCAGATCCATATGTATATTCATTATGTCAAACCTGTACATGTGAAAGGTATACATGGTCTTTATTATATTATTTTTAGCTTTATTGCACTTCTGTATAGTTCATCTAGTCTAATCTTTAAAAAATAATATAAAATATAATTACAGTGCAGTTCAGTATCTAAACAAATAGCCCCTCGTTTGTAATGTTAAAGTAATACCAGAAGAGACAAACATAAACTAATACATGTGCAGAGTACGACCTTAGGCTAGCGTGTAAATTAGCTGCATGCTAGCAGCTCGTCGCGGCGCTGTCAGCCAATCACGTGTCGCTCCATCCCCCTGTGGCGCGTGACGTCACGGGCCCAGCCGCTCTCCACAGGTGATTGGTGGCCGCAGCCGACCAATCAGAGGGCGCGTTTTACAGCAAAGTTGTTAACCCCCAACAGTAGCACTTTGGTTTCCACCTCTCTAGTTTCAGCTTTACATCGACAGGGAAATACGGAGTTTTCATCGACCGAAATACGCCGTTTGACGAGGTGGACATAAGCCGGACGGCGGCTGCTTCCGCCCGGACACCGGCTCGCCGCTGGGTGTTTTATTCCGACACCAACTAGGAGAACTAGCCGTGGCTAACGTTGGTGTTAGTTGGCTGCCTCTCCGGCTAGCTGCGTCGTGTTGCCTGTCGTTTTTTTAACTTCTGACTTGCAGAAATGTTCCCCGTCTGCCTCCAAAGCCTCGACGAGAGCCGAGCCCGTCGACTTTTGGTGAGTATTTTGCCCGCAGTGTTTTATCCAACTTGAATCGATGGTCGCCAAAGAGGCCCATCGTGATTAGTGTTTTCTGGCATCAGATGATTTCATACACGCAATCAAATTCCTGGCTGGTCAGCTGGATGCAATTCAGCACTAAAACCACAAGTTCCTGGTCACTTTGTCAGCCCTCGAAGCAGGCACGCTGCGATGTCGACAGATTCCAACCAGGGAGATGATTTTTCATTGTGTAAAACAAAAATCTAATTCACTAGTTGTCACATTAGTGGAAAAATGAGAATGTCGGAAACCTGATCTGGTTAACTGGAGGCAGAAAAATCAGCTAAAGGCGGAGCTGAAGAGGCCACAAGAGGCTCAAAGTCATTTTTCACATGATTTCTTATTTGGGGTTTTCATCATCTTGGTTGGAAATGTAACACTGGTGGATCATAGGCTTAGGGTGTGTGGCTAAACAGTGCCAGGCAGCTCCTGTGGTCTACCAGGGAACTGCTTGGCCCTGGCCTGCACGGGTCTGGATCACACTGTATCCCTCATATCCCCCTTTATTATCCAACCTCCGCTTCCTAAGACACACACCCAGGGGAAGACCTTACAGGGATCTGGCCTGCCTGTGAAGATGGAGCGTGGATTGGAGCTGCTTCACGGTGACTGGCAGGGGTTGTGGTGCTGTCGTTATTAGTAAATAATTCTTAGTAAAAGCCTGCTTAGGATTAAAGGTGTGTAGATTCACGACATCTCCAATCAGCCTGACCAATCCATTGAATTCGATTTCCTGTAATTGTCTGAACTCTTTGGGTAATGTGGCTCAAACCCCACCCACATGGCACTACTGTATGCTGGCTCAAAGTATGTGAGGTATGAAAGTACTGTTTTTAGGTTGAGACCATCGCATTGCACTTCTATGCGATTTGCCAGTATAGATATCAAGGTCACGAACTTGTGAATCTAAAAATTCCTCCAGCTCTTATCATTTTTGCATAACTACGGCACACTACAGCCTCTGTCCTCGGGCTCAAGTAATTTGCCTTTTTCTCCTACTATCTGCAATTGAGAGAACATTTTAAGGCCTTTATCTACCGTTGCAGCCTAATATGAGCACACAGGAGGCATCAATATAATAGTCACTGCAGTACATAGGGAATATAGAAGGCATGTTGTTTCCTTTTAACACACAGGAACATGCACACATGTTCCTCCGTCCTAATTTGAAACAGCCATGACCTTGTTAAAATGGGCTCAACTGCCAGACACTGAAACGGGTAAACATGTCTAAAGGAAATATGTTGCTAAGACAGAGCGTCACAGTATTTCCAACACCGCATTGATGATGTATCACAAGTAGAGCTGCAACTATTAATTGATTAGGTGTTAACTATTAAATTAATCACCAACTATTTTGCTAATTGATTATTTGAGATGGATGGATGGATAGATAGATATTCCATTGATCTTTTGCAGGAATTTACTATTACTATATATGTAAATATACCTATTTACAGAAGTACTAAAATGTACTAAAGGCTTTGCACAGGGTGCTAAAAGTATTTGTAATACATAATATGCAAAGTCTGTCATGCAGAGAATATGCAATGTTCAAAGATAATGGAAAATCAATCAAATTAAAACAAATATACCGTGTGCAGAATCACTTGTCTTTATCCAGTGTGCAAAACAAAACTGCTCATATGTCTAAATGTCAACATGAAGTGCAAAAATATCCATAAAGACATATTGAACAGTCTCGAATGTAACATATGCATGGAAATACACATTAGTACCCCCACATTACACTATTTTTGCCGGTAATTGAGTAATTTTTAAAGGAAAAAAATGGCAAAACTCAGCGGTTCCAGCCTCTGAAATTTGAATATTTTCTAGTGTCTGTACTGGTCTATGATACTGAACTGAATATATTCGCGTTTTGGACATAATAAGACATTTCAGGGCATCATCTTGGAGTTTTGGAAGCATTGACAATTACCAATCATAGCCTCAATCACAAATATTGCTAGCATGGTAAGGAACTAATCAATAAATGAAGTAAAAGTATTGGTAGCTAGTCATATTTATCCAACAGGTCCATATTCGAATACAATTTCCTTCACTGGTGTCATGTGCCTCTGCACCCTTGACCCCAAAGCTGCTTTGCATTAAACAACACCTTCCTGCTCATAAATGTAAATATATTTTAGCCGATTAATTTGTCACTCAAGCAAACAGCAAGTAGAAATGGTTAACGACACGTGCCTCAGGTTTAACTAAAACCTTAGGTGGTTTCCTGTGGTGGCAGTTTTTGGTTTGTCCCCAGAATGACTAATAAACCATTTTACATGACGCATCTTTTGACTCGGCAGACATTCGAAGGTACAGTCACACTAGTAGCTCTGTGACTCAGAGCAGCCTGCGAACATGTGCACAAACACAGTGTTAACCTGCTCAAATGTGCACCATCCTAGTTAGCATGCTAATATTTACTAAATAGCAACAAAGACAAAATGGGCTACATCTAATGTTGATGGAGATCTTCTTAGTTTTGCAGGTGTTTGGTCATCAGTCAAAGAAAGTAGCCATTGCAATTCATCCTCTGGGGATCTAAGACCTCATCTACCAAATTCCATGCAGTCCGTCGTGTAGTTTTCCATATATTTCATTCAAAACCAATGATTTTAAGAGTCGGACGTTAGCCTGGGAGCTAAATTTTGTCATGCTTTACTGCAATGTCACGATTAAACTCTGGCATGGCCTCAGTCTGCATCTACTCCCACTTCCTCCCAACACTTCCTGTCTGCCTCTTAATGTTCAACTAAAGCAAAGCTGATGGCAGCACTGGAGTTCAGTCAAGTAATCAACCTTTATTGGAACGCATCATTTTGGAGTTATCAATGTCAACATATAGTAGATGCTAAGATATTTCAACGGAGAATTCGTGCCGGTGATTCTGGGCGAAGAAGAAGAAAATTATGAAAGTCTTAAGGGTTTATCCTCTAGGGAGCGTTGATATCTGTACCAGATTTCATTGGACGTTTTGCAAGAAAACAACAAAATACCCTAGTTTTGGTGGCGTTAAAGGTAAGGGGATTTCTCAAAGACAGGAGGATTCATCCTCTGGGGCACAAGAAACTACATCAAATATTAGATCGCAAAGCATCGAAGCAATGTTGAGATATTTAAGCTTGGACCAAAGTGGTTACATTTAGATTGTCATTGCACATGTTTCAGAGCAACGAAATTAGGTTTCAGTTACATCCCATTCAGGAAACATAAAAAAGACAGTAACACAAACATGTGGAGGACAAGAGCGGGAGATTAATTTCCCACTATCTCGCTTGCATGGCCCGAGTAATGCTAGCAGCTTTTGAAATTAAATGTTTTATAAGAAACATGGACTTCACTGTCTTTAAATTGTCAAATCCCCTCAGTACTTATTTTTGCAGCTGTAATGTTGGTACAATAATCATGGAATGATGGTGAAAAGATTTAGGAGGTTGCAAACAAAATACAATCACCTAACAGGAATTCACACTACATCAGCGTCTCTTTGACACTTCCCATAAACGCAGCAAGGTGTGTGGTCATTGGTCACATAGACATATATACGTAGACGCCGCGTTGACTGCCGCTGCTGATTGTAGCCGACGTGCCTACGCGGTGGCCATCTTGGTACAGTGCCCCTCGCCCCTACAGTGCATTACGTCGATAGAGGAATGACATGTCTGCACTATAAAAGTGATCATAAATCCATCAGTTGTCAGCATATATTGTTTGTTACAAACGTCAGACATGGAGGACGGACAGGCAGACATAAATAGAACAAAAGCATCCAAGCATCCTGTGTCAAAGCTAAATATGTGACGTTTTTAACAAACCAAACCGTTTGGAAATCGGTCGAAAATTCAGTGAATAATTCTACTTTAAGATTGTGGAGTACCTCTTACCTCCATAGACTTACATTCACTCCCCCCTCTGCTAGCCCTGTACCAAGATGGCGGAGCTTTAGGCACGTCCCTCCACAGTCAATGCGGCGTCTACGTATATATGTCTATGATTGGCCAGACCAGTTGTAATCAGGTGTTGTGATTCTGTCTTCACCCAGCTAAACCTGCTTTTAATTATCAAGCGGAAAACCTGAGTTGAATTTATTTATTTTTGGTCTGAATGCTCGCACCGCTCGGTGAAGTTGTTACGATGTCTTTGGCTTTAAACTGTTTTATTTCAGTACATCAAATCTGAGGTTGTGGCCTGACTGCACTCGTTGCTTTTGTCAATTTGCTCACAGGTCCTCATGGCTCAGTGTAAGGATTTAATGGTGAAAAGAAGACCTCACTTTCCCTGGGTGGACCCTGGATAATGAGCATGTCATCAACATGGACCAGGTAAGGTGTTTTAGTGGTTGTAAAATATGATTGTGACCTTGATAAATTGATATTTCAGGTGTCGGACCCTACGTAAGCACTCTGTCACCTCCAAACCCATGTGTTTGCTAGTCTTACGGCAGCCTGGAGGCTCCAAAATTCCAGTTCACTGAAATAAGCATGGTCAGATTTAAGAGTTTGACACAGCTGGATTCGCTCGTATTGAATGATATACACAGTCTTAATGCCGTGTGGTGCTTTTGATGCAGCTACTGAGAGAAACTGTGTGCAGGGAATCTTTTTACTACATACATGTTGGTGATTTGACCCTTTGCCAGTCAGCCCAGGAGAGGGCGACATTGCTCACACGGTGAAGCGTCCTCACCTGGAATAAACTTTCGTTCTTCAGACTGGGTTGACGAAGGATCACCTGTGATAGATCAGGTTCAGCAGCTCCTTCAGCTCAGTTAGCACCAACGGTTACCTCTGTGGTATTTCAGCCGTCGGCCTGCAGTCGAGTAAAGGTTTTGCTTGCAGTTTGCCACCAAAGAATAAAAGAAGCCACCATAAAGGCAACGAGGAGAGTAGAGTTGTATTTTACTTAATGTGTATTGTTTTTGTTGTGTTGTGTGGGTTTAGATGGGAGGGGATACAACAACAGTTTGAGGCTCTTTAAGGGCATTTTAGAGTAGTTATTCTACATTGATTAAACCTATTTTAACGATCATTTTCCTAATAGTAATAGAATAAACTTGTACTGAAGAGCTATGATTTGAGAGAAAACATTAAAAGTTATGTTGTTGACTTTTAGAATGGAATAGATTAGATATTTGTTGTCGAAAGGTTTGTTAAGCAGCTCTTTGAATTGGCAGCATGGTACAGGAAAAGAGCACAAAGGCACTGCAGAAAATAAAGTTATTATGAAAAATAGTCACTGCATAAAAAAATAAAAATCATTACC
Organism: Dascyllus trimaculatus; assembly: GCA_024666655.1. Taxonomy (NCBI): domain Eukaryota; kingdom Metazoa; phylum Chordata; class Actinopteri; family Pomacentridae; genus Dascyllus; species Dascyllus trimaculatus. Next base: position 6,336,454 of record CM045454.1, read on the forward strand.
AAAAAATTAAGATTGAATAAAATAAAAAATAAGAATGCACTGTGTAAATACAAAATAAAAATAAATATAAATTATGAAAAGTATTTATTTTATTACTTAAAAATGTTTTTAATTTAATATTTGTGGCTTTTATTAATGCTGCAAAAATAAAAAAAAATATTTAATAAAATAAAAAATAAGAATGCACTGTGTAAATACAAAATAAATATAAATTATATAAAGTATTTATTTTTATTACTTAAGAATATTTTTTAATTTAATATTTGTGGCTTTTATTAATGCTGCAAAAATAAAAAAAAGATTTAATAAAATAAAAAATAAGAATGCACTGTGTAAATACAAAATAAATATAAATTATATAAAGTATTTATTTTTATTACTTAAGAATATTTTTTAATTTAATATTTGTGGCTTTTATTAATGCTGCAAAAATAACAAAAAAAGATTTAATAAAATAAAAAAATAAGAATGCACTGTGTAAATACAAAATAAAAATAAATATAAATTATATAAAGTATTTATTTTTATTAAGAATATTTTTTAATTTAATATTTGTGGCTTTTATTAATGCTGCAAAAATAACAAAAAAAAGATTTAATGAAATAAAAAATAAGAATGCACTGTAAATACAAAATAAAAATAAATATAAATTATATAAAGTATTTATTTTTATTACTTAAAAATGTTATTTTTTAGTTTATTATTTGTGGCTTTTATTAATGCTGCAAAAATAAAAAATGGATATAGCTTGTTTTGCATTTATAAATTGTGACTATTTATCTGTTTTTACTTAATTTAGTAATTTTCCTCCTTTATATCTAGTGTAACTTTTTTTCCATTTTACTTTTTTAATGTATGCATCCTAATTTGCGCATTTTTATTTGTTATTATTTATTTATACTTTTGGGGGGTTTTTTAATATAATTTTTTGCCGGTGCGTTTTTCGGCCGTGCCCGGTGTTTATTTCAATAATTTATGTGTGTGTGCGGAGAGGAGTTAGTTTGCCAGAGATGCCCCCTTCCCCCCACCCCCGCAACGCGCAAGCGCTCGGGACCGTGTGGGAATGGTCGGTCCGCGAACTGGGGGTTGGACCGCTCCGAGCGAAACAGAGCAAAAGAGTTTTAAATGTCCGCCATGTTGTCCATGGCGCACTGAACCAACGGTAGGGAGCGGAGCGTCGGAAAAAAACAGTCCGAGAGAGAGCGACCAAGATCCGGGCCTTCCCCCGGCTCCGTTGGCGACGCCCTAAATACAAGCTACCACCATTCGAACGTTAGAGTAGAGGCTAACCGCACAGAAACATCCATGAAAGCTCCACTCGGTACCGTTGTGAATATTAGGAGATCGGATAGATTTATATTGCATCTCGAATTGTGAAAAATGAGTAAATTGTCGTTTCGGGCACGGGCGCTGGACGCTTCCAAGCCACTACCCGTCTTCCGTTGTGAGGATTTACCCGACCTACACGAATATGCATCAATTAACCGGGCAGTGCCGCAGATGCCTACGGGGATGGAGAAGGAAGAGGAATCGGTATGCTTTAACCGTTTGAAAAATGTGAAAATATGCGCTTTGTTTTATTTTCGACATGATCACAGGCGTCCCTCTTTTTTTCTGCGCAAGCTTTCACAAAATGGCCGCCAATTTTCTGAGGAGAAACACGACGGATTTCTGCCGCAGACGGCTCATATGCGGGACTCGGACGGATGTTTGGGTGAAGCGGGGACCCACCGAGGCTTTATCGGATAAAATCGGCCGGTTTTGCCGGCATATTTGTGCGTGAGGTGATTTTCTGAGTACAAAGGAGTCATGTGACTTGAGCAATTCCGACATTTTGTCTCGCCTGTCAGGATGGGGCCTTGTGTTGGCGTAATTGCAGAGGACCAGGGCAAGGGGGAGCTAGCGGTTTCAGATTATGTGGCATCTGTGCCACTAGCAGACAGAAATGTCAACACTGCTGTCATGCATGGGGGGAAATCTAATCTTGAATGCATTAAATATATGTTTGTGGATGTTTATTTGCTCACAGCATTGTGTGGGTTTAGATATATTCTGCTGTTGCTGCTTAATGCCATGGACTCGTCTCCATAGGAAACAGACCCTCATGTTTACTCCATGGAGGCTGTGTGTGTATAGTGTTTGTCATTCAGTCATCTTAATAAATGTATTCAGTTTAATATCCTGTTTGCAGAGCTGTCACACGGGTGTTACTTAATTTTCTCCTAACCTGCTCTTAATATCATGTTGACTTTACATTAAACTGACAGTTGTTTTTCATGAAAGCTGTTTTTCTCTGATAAGCATCCCTCTGATTCCACAGTATTGACAGCTCATTGTCCAGATAATATCACATTTTGTTACTGTCAATCTAAAAAGGCCTACTCTGGACTAGTGGCTGTTTGTTCGGACAGAGAAAGTGATGTTTTTCTTGGGAGCTTTATGGATGCACCAGCTGAAGCAGGTAGATAAACAAAATCTGCCTCCTGCTTCTGTTGCTTCCCACTGGGGTGCGATGGTTCTGTAGGATGTGGGGGGTGTTTGTAAACGAGATGCACCCTTTGGGGATTTTCTTGTTCTTCTCTTCTTTTCGTGTCATTTATTATACAACAGTCTGACACAGCGAGGCCCTTATTCTGCTTCCATTAAGCAGCATGTCGGCTTCTCCAAGGATTCTGCTTTGTAGCTGACCCAGCAGTCTTGACTGATGTTTAAATATAAGAGCGAGTGAATGGGGAATATCACTACGGGCGTCTGCGGTGGGCACTTTTTATTATTCACTGGAAGTGTGTTGCAGCCAGCCTTGTGGAGGCTGGGTGTCATGGGTTCAGTGTGTCAGATGGCACAGCAGGCTGGCAGACCAGCGGCACGTGGCGCTCTGGAGGAGACCAGGGCGGCGGGAAGGAGGGGGGTTGCTGTCACTTCAAAGTCTGTGCTCCGCTCAGCTGGAGTGCTCGGTTATGTAACAGTCATATTATCATAAGAGGTAGGCCAAGGCCTGCTGCGTGCCAACCGCTCAGTGTTTGGAGCTGTCTGTTCTGAATTCCTGTGTCAGACTTGAGATGGAAATGTATTTTGAATCGGTGCTGGTAGATACTGTAGCTCATACCATTTGCACTAAGTTGTTTTGTAAGTGTGAGCATTTTTTGGGGCTCCCTTTGGGAAGCTCATCGATCTACAGTGGGAATAGCGCCTGACCTTTCTGGACATGGGTTTGACCCACTAAGTGAAAGCTCAGAATTGATTTTCAACACGACTCTGAAAGCGTTCTAAGAAAACATCAGCTTTTCATGTTTCACTTGCCACCACCGTAACCACACCGACAACCCACTCAGTGTTGAGTGGTCTGCATGGTTAATGTGGTGGTGTTGCCGTGCTACTGCCTGACTCTCTGATAGAAAGCTTTTAACAGGGAGCTGTTCAACTCAGGGCAACTGGTAGGTTTAAGCTCTTTGGTACACTGTGTTTATCTCTGCTTACTGAACCATTTAGTCTGCACAACACTTACTTTCTCTCTCTGACTTGTCTTTCGAATGTCTTATCTCAGTCCAACATGTGGTTTTGTAATTTACAGGCGGTGCATATGTAGCATGGCTTGACCAAAGAGCTGTCATTGCTAAAATTCCTGCAGCACGTGCGGCTTGTTTGTTTTGGGCCAGGCACTTTGTCTTGTGTTTACATTTGGGTGAAAGTGAGGTCAGTGTCTGCGGCCCTGGTGGGAACCCACAGGCATCTGTTGTGTTTGTCTCTTTGCCAGACACAGTTCTTGTACTTAAACACACACCAGCAGACACACATTCTGGCGGGCCACCAGTTTCTCACTGCGTGACCTTGCTGGGTGGGAATGTGGGACATGTCACCTGTCCAAAGTCTGTGCAGCCTGCAAGCGTGAAATTGAAAGTAGCCTGCGTCAGCCGTTTCTCACTTTCCTTTTGCTGTTGACAGTGTTGTATTGATGTGAATGTGGGCAGCGTGGGGAAATTAACACCACCCTCCAGGCAGTTTCATCCGTCCAACTCCATAGAAAGTTTGCCAGCTAGGCAAGCCTCAGTTGGACCGGCTCCTGAGGCTGACCAGTGAGCTCGAGCATTTTTCAGTCCGTGGCCCATGGATGGAAGAGTCTGTGCGTTCCCTTTTTGTGATTAATTGGTTTTACTGTGTTATTGTGCAACTGCGGGCCTGCACCCAAGTTAGAAAAACTTACTTTGCCTCAATGTTATTTTCCCAGCCATACTAATTTGTGGAATGGAAAGTTGCTCAATTCATAGTCTGTGACTTTACAAACTGCCTGGCAGAGTTTGAATCTACCGAGCGCAGCCAGAAGCACAGTCTGATGGCTTCCGTTAATTTCCCACTCCACTTACACTGGGTGTTAAAAACCGCCCTCTCCCACGCAGTGCATAAAACTACTTTTGTACTGTAGCTGTGCATCCCTCGACAGCCCCACCAGACTATCCCCTGCGGCTGTCCATCATGTTAAGTGGCATTTACAGTGTCTGGGACAGTAGCTGTCAGAGGCGAGACTGGAGAAGGTGGAGGAGGCTCTGGCTGGCTCAGCAGACTTGACAGTGATCGATGTGGTCATTTTAGAAGGCTATTTCTGGACTGGTGTGGATATGTGAGAAAGCGAGACCGAAAGTACAAGTGTGTGAGGGCATCAGCTCTGTATTTTTGACCGCTCACCTCAATCTGAGTCTATTTGCTGTCAGACAAATAGCCACGGCCGGGAAAGTAAACAAACACGTTGCTCGATTAGGTTTGGCAGCCGACGCGCTTTTTGCTCGAGGCTGTGTGGTTTTATGAGTTTCTCCCTCATTGTGGGAAAGGGCCGGAGGAAGCTGATGTGGAGGGAGGTTTAGGCCGTCGCTGGGGGAATGACTCAGTGGGAATCGCATGAGAACATAAAGGTTACGCAAGTGAGGTCAGAGCAAATGCTGCAGACAGGTTGAGCGTGTTAAGGTTTGCAGTTTTGAATGCGGGTGCCTCGGGTGGGGGGGAGCGGTGAGAATAAAACTGAAAGGCTCGTCCTCAGCAGCTTCTGTAGCTTCGGGAGGAGCTGTGTCTCGGAACAGATCGCAGGACCACATGGCGCGATAAATGTAAAATACGAGCATTTGCCTGAGGTATGGCAGGCTGTGTAGGATATTGCTGGTCCCAAAAGTCCAAATGGTGTCGATTTAACACAGCGCTGTGGGACACGATAATATAGATTTAATACAGTAGAGGGATGAATGCAAAGATCATGATGGTTTTGTGAACGTTTGACTTTATAAAGTTTACTTTCCTGACATCCTTACTTTTATTATTATTGCGAAATGACTGTAGCTGTGACTAGCAGTTACTGTTCGCTGCTAACGGAGATGAATTCAGTGTGATTGTTTCTTGTTGTTTAGTTGTTATGATACACTGTTAGCGAAGTCAGTCCATAGAAAAATGGGGGTGGACGCAAAGACTAACCTGTTACTCACAACTTCCAGCAGGTTTTTGATATGCCGGTTTCCCTTGGCGCATCTAACGCTCAGCTTTTTGGAGCTATGCTGGAACATTTTGAAGTCGTTTTCAACATCATGCTAGCTTAGTGACTGCCTGTTGCATGATCACTCGCGGAACAATGAATAATGTTGGATTCTTCTTTCATAGGCTGTTTTGCATTTTTTTGTGGAAGTGCATAAATAATAGATTCAGCAACAAAAGCTGCAGCGGTGAAAGATTCGAGACGTTCTTGTCAGCCCTTGTGCTTTGTATGAAATAATACGTGACCGTATGGAACGGTATAGGATGCACTGAATGCAGTAGAACGTTGCTTTGTTTCTTCAAGGTCTCAGTGGCAATGTCAAGGCCTGTGGTTTAAAAGCCGTGCAGCGCTGAAAAGCTGCTTGCTTCGATGAAATTGGTTCTCTGCCGTGTTCATCTTCGCTGTGCGTCTTTCATGGAAGCTTCACGCTTAAGTGACTGAACACAATGAAAGCAGTTTGCCCCCCCGTATGTTCGTCGTCTTATAGGCAGTCAGCCTTTTCTTCTGGGCATCGTGTTGTGCATAGACCGCTTACATTAAGACAAGATATAGTTCATGTGAAGCACCAGGTAGTAGTAGTGTCTTGAATATAATGTGTCCTGCAATCTGTTAATTTGTCAGAAGTTGTACCTTAATATTAATAAAAGGATTGCAGTGCTGCTGTAGTGTTCTGTTAAAGGAGTTTGTCAGTTATTGCTTCAGCTAAAGAGTGCAACAAATAGGTGAAAATACTGTTTGTATACAACCTGAAGTTGTGTGGTGGCATTGTGAGCCATGTGGACGGCAAAACCTCTCATATTTAAAGATTAAAACCACGTAATGGGTAGCTGGGCGGCTTATCCAGATGCATTTCCCTCTTTCTACAGTGGTGACTCATGCAGTTGGTAGTGAATAAGGTTGGCTATTTACAGCAATACAATGGAAAAGTACTGCTTTTACCATAATATTTATAACCGTGTATTCATCTGTTCAATAGATTTTAGAATCTAGAAAATTAAAGGAAAACCACAAATATTTGTCATTTGTAGCAATGGATTGTAAAGTTTATTCTGCATAAATATGTTGGATACAAGTAGAGATAGAGCTGGTAGAGCTTTAAGTTCAGTTAGTGCAGGAGTCTGACTGCGTGTAAATACAAAGCTGTGATTTATTAAGACATTTGACTCGGGGAACAGCTTTAGGTGTCAGATTTTGTGAGGGTTAGAATCACATTCAGACTGCCACCTGTTTTACAGTGCTGAATCTGAATGAAGCTGTTCAATACTTCCTCCCTGTAACAGTAACTGTGCCGTGACTGACTTACTAGTGATTGTTTTGGCAGGAGGTAGAGTCGGTTGCCTTTCATAACGGACCAGTGGCGCTCTCACAGTGCTGCATTTGTTCTGTTAAGCTCACACACACATTCGCTTTCTCTCTGACTCATTCACTCGGCCTGTCTAGCTTCCCCAGGCACAAATATCCTCCCCATGTCGCCGCCTCCTCCCCGCCACCCTTGTGTGTCTGACAGCCACAGGGAAAACAATAAACACACACCTTCTCTCCAGAGAGCTGCTGTACGAGGCCGGCAGCATGCTGCCTTGTTGACAGACTGCCTGCCAGTGGCTCAATGCCCAGATCTGGGCCAAAGGGTCTACTACTACGACTGACTGGGACTGTTCAGACAAACGGCCCGCCAGCGAACCAGTTAGTCAGCCCTGCAGCCGGTCTGCCCGCCTTCCAGCATATTCCCCCTCAGCAAGCTTGGCAACGGCGGGCTCTCATCTCGCTGGTGGCAGGTAGATAAGGCTAAATGACAAAACGTTGGAGGCAGAAGCGGTGTCAAGTTTCCCCTCAGTGTTTGTGCTCCTTAAACGATAGCGATTGGATGGCAGTTTAGATTCCCGTCCAGCTCCTGCTCCTCCTTCAGTGGCCGGTCAGTGATTCCTTGCATTTATTGAGATTTAAGCTTACAAACTGAAAGATGCATCATTCGAAAGTGTGACTTGGAGGATGGTGTCAGGTGTTTCTAATGCGATTTTCCTTCAGTTTCGCGCTCATTGCCACATTGATTATCGACTTAGCGCATTGAAATTGATTGTTTTTGCTTGTTTTTATCTTCTGATATTAAGGAATGTTATCAGACGTTAATTAACCTGTCGACAATCCAGACAAGTTCACTTTACAATCTGATCCATGCTTTATCTGCTCATCTGATAGCATCCAGCTGTGAGATGATTCACTGCCTTATTGTATTTAGTGCCTTCTTGTACATACTTCTCAATCTGTATAACTGGCAGTAACTATTCACAGTTCACCTGAAGTTATTTGTCAATTATATTGTTAGTCTGATGGCCGCAAAACTGCTTTATTGTGTGTATTTAGAGACGTGCTCCTCTGCTACCTGTCATCCCATGTGCTCTGTTTTAACGCAGCTGAATTACAGTCGTTCTCGTTTGTGTCTTTCTGCTAAAATGAGCCAAATTGCTGGTTAATGACAGCAGCTGTGCAGAGAGATTGGCTTTACCGGCTGTATGAAAATAGAGACAAGCGTTCAAACTCGCTCTGTTTTCACTGGCTGTCCTCTGCACTTCCTGTATTTGGTGTTTTTACAGCGGATGTCAGAAGGTCTGGATGCCAAATGTTCGTCAGTTGCCTCCCGCATCTCAGTTTGAAGGTTTACAAACTGAACATCTACATGAACCAGCGGGTTTTTTCCCCTTTATACCAGGTGGTTTAGCCTGCTGATGTTTTATTTTGTTGCAGATGTTGCCTAATTTGTGTTGTTATTGTCGTGGATTGCGTAGTTTGTTGCAGTGAGGGTTCGTCCTTCGCCGCTTTGCTGTTTGAAGGTTCAACATTAACTAAATCTTTTAAATGACGGATGGCGCTGGTTATCTCTTCCACGCCCTGGCGGCTGACGAGCGGGGATGGGAGTTGACACGATTTTATTGATGCCAGTGCCATTATCTGCTTATCAGTCCGATTCGTCATTGATTACCAATCAGTTTTTTTGCGTGTGTGGAAAATACACCTGGGACTACAAAGGTTTGTCATGTCGACGCAGCTGTTATGTTATTTTCCCAGTCTGAACATATAAACAGTAGGGGGAAAAAAATCTGTGCATGTGTCTCAGGTGTGGAAAACCTCCATTTAACTGTCGAGGAGTTTGACGTCATTGCTTTGCAGTGCACATCTGTAGGAGAAACATACTGGTGTTGATGAAAGGAACGGAAAAGCCCAGAGACACGCAATTCTGATGGATTAGATCATCTAGAACTGGTTTGGATCTAACTCTTGATTACCATTCCTTTGTTTCCCTATCTAAAGCGTCTTTGTGTGGATCCCAAATGTCATTTTCCTCTTAAATTGTGACCAGAACACATACAAAGCTGGATTGAAATGTAGCCTGTGTTGGATTAATGAAACCTGTACATCTTTTTCTTTATGTGTTTGTTATTTATTGGCCAACACAGTGATACTGAAACATTTGCAGTCAGCTAATATTGTTCTTAATTGTATGCCAGGGCGGTTTATACAGCTTTGGGTTGCTTCAGTTCTTGGAGAATTTGTAAAACTCAGTATATTTTTATTAATGGCAGAATTCACTCAGCTGAGGAATGTTATACTGTGTTACACTGGTTCTAAAATCTTCTCATTGCTTTCATATCTGTTTTAGAAAGCCTTTTTTTGTCCTGTATGCTAGCTTCACATGCTTTAGCAAACAACACAACCATGCTCTGTGGTCCATTTGTCTCACCTCCACCTGTGCGTCTGTAGGAACACCATCTCCAGCGGGCCATCTCGGCGCAGCAGGTCTATGGCGAGAAGCGGGACAACATGGTCATCCCGGTCCCCGAGGCGGAGAGCAACATCACCTACTACGACTCCCTCTACCCTGGGGACTACAAGATGCCAAAGCAGCTAATTCACATACAGCGTAAGTGGGCTTTTCCTAATGGCGAAATATGTGGTGCAGAAAGCGGGGAAGACGAGTGTGACGCAGCAGATTAGGGACCTCAGTTGTGTTCGTTGGGCTGTGAGAGCGTTCCTCTCAATTTTGTATGCTTTAAACGACGCTTGGGAGCTGTTGACCAAAATTGCACGCAGTAATGAGGAGAGAATTTCACATCAGTGTGCTTGATTTTTGTTTTTTTAATTTGAAAATAGTCGCTACAGACTCGTATCATTTTATTATATTAACTTTACGGCACTGGAGACGAGTGTAAAGAGTTTTTTCCTGCGGCTAAAAGAAAAGGTGACCTTAGCTGATGTTTAAACCCGAGCTGTGTTAAAAGTGAAACGGTTGATGGTGAGCTTTCCTGGGTGCAGAACGTTGACTGTCGCATAAAAGGTGATAAATTGATCCCGCTCAGTGACTCACAGACGTCTCGTTTCTGACAGCTATCCGTCCATTTACTGGCTTCAAGCACATGTTCTGTGATCTTTCACCGAGTTGGCGCGTTTGTCAAAGTAAATGAGTTTGCGAGATTGCCCAGTTCAGTAATGATATCAAAGGAAATGAGTTTGCTGGATTGCTTAGTTCAGTAACCTTGTGTGTGTCACTAGTAGTTGCCACGATTGTTTCTCAAAGAAAAGCAATTTGCTGGACCCTAAACACAGACACTGCTCTCAGTTGAAAGCTGAAATGGCAGATGTTTTGTCCCGTCAAACTGCCGTCGGGACTAATTTCAGGGTTTTCTCAGAGGTCTAGACGGTTTGAAATGTGTGAAAAATTCAGCTTGGATCCTTTTTAGCTCTTGAAGATGTAGTGTTTGTACCAAAATATCTAAAAGCCTACAAATACAGTATGTTGTCTTGTTTCATCTGTGTTATCTCAGCTGTAAACCTCCTGTGATTTCACTTGGGTGTACAGAGATGCTGAATTTTAAAATGAAAAACCGAGAGCGAGCTTGTGGTTTCACTCTCGTCGATACCCATACGTCCCATCTGTCGTACTCGGTCGGCATCTCAAGATCAAAGGGACTTGCTTTAATTAAATCTAAACCGTTGTTCTCATTTTGTAGCTGAAGCAGCAAACCTGCGTATTTGACCTGCACATTGTTTCCTCTATAATTGCAAGTACAGTCGCCGTGCACGCTTGATGGCAGCCAGCTTTAATTTGATTTCGGCAGACACGGCAGCGTTCTTGCTCTGAGACGCGCCGCCACCGGCTGTGAGTTTTCAGGCAGTTGTTTAGAGTTAGACGGGAAGTGCGTTGATTTAAATTAACCTGACATGGCTGTACATGACTGCCTCGGTTAAGTCAGGAATATGTTCACATCAGACTGTCAGGAAAGCGCAAGAGCTCGCAACTTTACTGGCGTGTTTGGATTATTAGCTTTCAAATACACGTTAATGCAGGCTGCAATAACTGTCTCGCCCTCGAGGCCGACAGTGATGTGAATCTAATCCGTGTTGCGGGGGTCAACTTACGCCGCATTGTTATCGAGAATGGAAATGGATTCAGTGACGTTTAAATAGCGATTAGCACCCTAACTGGAAGAAGTGTGGGAGAGATGGGCGCAGCTTCCTGTGTAAACACTCCACAACAAACACCCAGATAGTCTTTACTGCTCATTAGTTCCAGTCATTCCTTCCAGTTGTCTGAAAAGGGCAAATCTGGCGCAATTAAGCCTGATAATCATCCAGCGCCTCCCCAGCCATCATGTCCAACAGCTGCTGGTCAAACTGTATTCTTAAAGCGCTCATTCATTCTCATTAACTGTGTGCTGTTAGTCCCGTGTTGGTGATTGAGAATGTTTTGGATTAGCTTGCATTCTCTTATTTTTTCCCAACAGAGTAAACGGTTAGAACATTTTAACTCGGAGGTTGCTCAGGGGGGCTCAGACGTAAGCTTTCGGGAACACGTCCATGTTGTCTGCATCTCAAGTTAAAGCGTAGGTGGTTTCTGTAGTCTGCAAAACCTCTCTTTTGTGCTCCTGCGCCATTCAAACGGCATTCATCTCAAACTGGGTGACAATAGATTCTCAGACATCCAGGTCAGGCTTTATGGAGTGAACAGTTCCCTCAGCTGAACACTGCAGTCTGTATTCTGTTTGCATAAGAGCTGTTTTACCATCTGCTTTGTCTATATTACAAAGGGATAAACGTCATTTACAGTTTGAGTTTGACCAAAAACTAATTGAAATGCATATAATAAGTTGGCAACGTGATAAATCTCTTTTTGTTTGTAGTATTTAAACAGTTTGATCAGCTTCATCTGGCACTGGAAGGCGTTGACGGCCACACATTTGATGTTATGTTGTTGTGCAGGGCAAATTCCCTTTCCTGTGGATCCAAGTGATGAAAACTACTTCTTTAAAATGGTCATATATATATAAAGTATGAATAATTTAATGGAGAGTTCTAACTATGGGCTGCTGGGTACATGTAGCTGTGCCTCTATGCTGGACACAGTGTTACTTAGAGGATGCACCAAATACAACTCTCTGTACATTGGATACGTGACATTGCAGCACTCTCTCGCTATTGTTTTTGCTCAGCTGACTGGCTCTTTTAGCATTAGGGAGGTAACTAACAATTATTTTCCTCGTCGATTAACCTGTCAGTTATTTCCTCGGTTAATCGACTGGTTGTTTTTGTCCATGAATGTCAGAAAATGGTGGAAAATTTCAATCAGTGACTCCCAAAGCCCGAGGTGACGTCCTCAAATGCCTTCCTTTTCTTTTTTTGAGCACAGCCCAAGGATTTGTGGTGCATAAATGAGAAAGAGACCCCAAATATTAAAATTAAAGAAGATGGAGGTGGAGAATTTTTACACAGTTGGCTACTGAATGCAACTCAAGCTGCAGAGTGCATTTGACAGTCATTCACGCACAAGCATCTGCATTTAAAATCATCACAAAGAGGAACCATCTACTTTTGTTTGTCCATGTCTTTTGTTGTCAGCTGATAGAAAATGTATTTTCTGCTTTGGTTTCATGGATAAAAGCTTGTTGGTGGTCTCACAATAATCACTAAAAGTCAGACTTGGGGGTTTCAAAGTGACTGTGAGGCTAGAAACTGCTTTTATTTTTTCTTAACGCTGCGTGCGGTGCCGTTCACTCACGAGTTTTACCTCTCGCCTGCAGCTTTCAGCTTGGACACAGAGCAGCCAGACTACGACCTGGACTCAGACGATGAGGCCTTTGTCATCAAGCTGAAAAAGAAGATGGAGATCAGCTTCCTCCAGTTTGAGGAGATGATTGACCGGCTGGAGAAAGGCAGTGGACAGCAGGTCAGCAGCGTTTGTCTCCGTAACACAGCCAGCTGTAATTAAAGGCCCATAAAGATACCTGACGCATTAATACACAATGAGCTTTGTGGCAAGAAGTTAGATCCACCATTTGAAAAGCAATGGTTCTGGGTTTAGTCACACAAATTTGAAGCCTTGTTGACACATTTGTCACCCCCACTGCTGTGTGACTTCTTATCTCATTCGCCTGTACCTCTCAGCTTGTGAGTCTTCCTGAGGCCAAACTGCTGCTGAAGGAGGACGACGAGCTCATCAAGGAGGTCTTCGACTACTGGAGCCGCAAGAGGAAAAACAGCAAGGCCAACTCCCTCATCCCCAACGTCAAGCAGGAGAAACGAGACGGCTCCAGCACCAGTGACCCCTACGTGGCCTTCCGACGGCGCACCGAGAAGATGCAAACGAGGAAGGTCAGTAGTCTGGCTTTTTGTATGTATTAGCATCCCTGTGCCGTTAAACGTCTGGTATGTCCCGACACTGAAGGTTTTCATCCAGATCCTTGCAGATCGTTTCTTTTATCAAGTGGGATTTGTCGGTTGAGTATTGATAGAATTTTAATTTGGTTTGCTCTGGTGCGCGGATTGATGCGGGGATTTAAGAGATTCATTGTGACTCTCCGGCGTGAGGACACACGAATGTACATTCTCTCACATCATTGCAGGAAATATCCCGCCATGCTTGGCCGGTTTCCTCCGTAAATTTCACACAGTGATTAAATTTCACTGTGTCGCTGTCTTTTGTCAGACATGGCCAGATTAGCTGGATCTGTTTTGTTGCACTGTTAACACTGTACATGCCAAACCTGTGTTTTAGACTTCTCTATACCTCAGTGTGACAGGCCGACAAAAGAAGAATGCGTCAGACACTAGTAGTACATAACCTGAAAAGCACCTGAATTCAGTGGCAGACTTTCGTGCAGCTTTTACTAACTCCGTCTGTCCTCACAGAGTCAAGTATGAGATCTAGTCTGCTTTTAAATTGTTCTCTGCTCCACAAACTGCGCTTCTCTTTGAACTGGTGAATGACGGCAAAGTCCCCAAAACGTTGGGACGGATCACTGCATGAACTTAATTAAAAAGATCATAAACTACCCTTAAAACCCACAGCGGGGATTAGATCGTGATGACGCCGCACTTATTTCAAATAGTTTCCGTTTGACGGCAATTCCAGCTCATTATTTTCCTAATTTAGTGACGTTTAAGAGCTGAATGCTGTGGAGAATCGTGACTTCATGAGACTGTCGTTTGCTCTCAGCCCTCATTTGAGGGATCTATATGCCACCAAGTGGTCACTGAAAGAATGTTAACTTTATGATCTTAAAACCTGTTTGTGTTTGTTTTCCGAGCAACTTCATAACCGTTCTAAAAAAACTAGCCAGATGTTGCTTTCAGCTTTTAATTAGCATAAATTAAAGTGTAATTTGAAGAGTTATTTTAATTGCAAATGATATGGTTATAATTATAAACCAGCATCTAGGTCACAACACTCAAGTGCTGAAGTTATGCTTTACATGTCGCTTGTTCTTATTATTAAGCGTTGCTGATTTATTTTGTGTTTTCCTTCAACCCTCAGAATCGTAAGAATGACGAGGCGTCCTATGAGAAGATGCTGAAGCTACGTCGGGACCTCAGCCGAGCCGTCACCATCCTGGAAATGATCAAGAGGAGGGAGAAGAGCAAGAGAGAGCTGCTGCACCTCACACTGGAGATTTTCGAGAAGAGGTGAGCCTGCGCAACAAAAAGCATTAGTTCAGAAATGAAACAAAGAGTTTGATCGCAGGCTGACGGGGAGGGGAGAGCAGGGTGACGCTGTAAAGGAGGAAGGTGAGCGGCTGTGAAAGCGTGTTAAATTGCGATAAAAGAACAGTCGAAGCTCCTTTTTTTTTTGTGGGATTCTTTGCTTTTTGACACCTTTTCCCACTGCAGTCATTCGAGGATGGAAAGTACTGCGCAAAAACAACTATTTGAAATGTGCAGACCGCTGATCCGACTTGTGAACCTTTTTCCTGAACAAATCTCCTGTGCTTCTTTTTCCCCCCTCTAGAAATGTCATGTCAGACTTCGGCGGTGAGGTGATGGCAGAGGTTCTGGCTGAACGGGCGCTGGTCAGGCCGCAGATCATTCCCCTGGTCCCACTAACTAACCAGTACCGACACCAGGACCACATGGACCTCAAAGACTACAAGTCCAAGGTGAGAACTTCTGTTTGGAACATGAACTCTGATGCTAATTGCAAAACGTAAGCCTTTATAAATATCTGATTACATGTAAATTTTTATGTTTACTGTACATTTTTATCTGGGTTTCGGGGAAGGTAATGTGGATTTTTTTAGCTGAAAATGCGGCCGAGAAAAGATGATATTCAGAATATTGTAAGAAGATTACTGTGCAAGATAAAGAATTGCTCTGTCGACGAAGGTGTGCGCTAAAGGTCCCTCTGCTGCATCGTCTTAAATATCTCCGCTCTCCTCCTAGCCCGAGAAGACGGAAGTTCCCCGGCAGAAGAGGAAGTACGAGAAGAAGCAGAAGGTGCTCCCCCTCTCGTCGGGCACGCCCCACCATCCGGGTCCTGTTGTCTTCAACGCCAAGGACCTGAACCAGTATGACTTCCCCAGCTCGGACGACGAGCCCTTCTCCCAGGTACATGCAAGCTAAACAAACACGGGTCGTCATGCAAAGCCAACTAAACTGCAGCCCAAAAAATTTCCAGATTGTCTAATGAAGTCTATTTTTAGATGCGTTGAAGTGAATTCTCCCCATATTACTGTTTGTTTTCTTACAGATAAGTGTTTCTGTGTCTTACCTTTTTCATTATTTCCAGTAAATGGGTTTCTGTAATTCTGCTTTTTAAGTGGCGACAGCTCTCATGTCCTGATAGGGCTTCTTGGCTACCAAGCTAAAAAAAATAAACAACAAAACTTGCTGAACAGGTAGGATTTCTGTACAACAGGGAGGATAAGAAAGTCTGCCTCACTTCTCTATGGATTAGTCAGACCAACACAATGGTGCCACTGTAATGATATGACATAATATAAACTGGTATGCAGTTTTCCCTAAACTAGATGAGATGACAGTAATGATATCATTGTGACATGATGAAGAAAATATGACTTACACTTGCGGAATAGATTTCCCTGGCTGCCTCTCTAGAACACCTATAGACACACAACAACCCATGCTGGAAACACTGTTAATTACAGTGTGTCTTAACCATTTGGCAGCCCCTCTTCCCCAAACCTTCTCTACACCTCCACTAGTGGAGCGATTTTACAGTGAGGTCTACCGCAGCCGCTGCCCTCTGCCCTCTGTGTTGACGAATCTGCTCAGAATTGCAAAACCACATGGGTGAAAAACAATATGAAAACCAGGAACTCTGGCTTCACTGCTATAAATTCTGCACTTTCGCCAGCCTTACCCTGACCTCTGACCTCTTCTGTCCACAGCTGCACTCAGGCTCTTCAGAAGCAGAGGAGGAGAACGATCCAGACGGGGCCTATGCCTTTCGCAGGAAGGCCGGCTGCCAGTACTATGCTGTAAGGAGCACAACCTTTTGGTCATCCACAGAGTTTATCGCAAATTAGAGGCTCGCTTTCTGTAATAAATCATGATTATAGTGGTGTATTAAGGGAACATACATATTGCCTTGTAGACATACACATCTTAAAAATACGTCCCCTGAGGCAAAAAAGTAGTGTTAAAGTAAACAAACTCGCCCACCGGCAGAGTTAATGGCCTTTGCTTGCTGGTTAAAATGGGAATAATTATCTGTGTTGACTTATTACACTGATTGTGAAACCAAAGCATAATAGATAATCATTATGGTTAAATGAGTTTTTGCTATTAAATTATTGTCAAGCTGGAGAAATCAATTTTTGTAATTTTCAGAATTAAATCCTCACACAGCATTTTACAAGTTTAAGTCAATACTTGGGGCTTTTGTTCCTTGGCCACTAAATCAACCGGTTACAAATCGCAGAGATCAGACGTATTGCTCCCTGAGAATAGTGCTGAAAAAAGGTGACTCTCATTGTTCTGTCTGTGTCCAGGCTCGTCAGGATCGGGTGGGCAGCTGGCCGTGGTGTGGTCCCTGGGAGGGCGGTTTGGCAGAAGCTCGCTTTCGCTACAGTCTCACAACACTCACCATGCCAAGGCGATGCCTGGGTATGGCTCGACGGCGCGTGGGACGAGGTGGCAGGTCAGTGAAACTCCTGTTTTTCAGTTTGTGCACATGCCAATACTTTGCTTTTAGAACAACGCGATCAACAATCCAGGGTTTTTCCTGGCTTGGAATGGGCCCTGTATGTAGGAAAAATCCTGAGTAAATATATTTTGTTACTAGCTTGTGCCGCTTTTGTTTCCTAACAATGAAACAAGAACTACTGAAACTCTCGCGTTGCTTGTTATACTGGGTTATTCTGTGTCACGTCATCAGGGACCTTCTGCTCAACCTTATCTAAGGCTACGTTCAGACTGCAGGCTAAAGTGACCCTAATCTGATTTTTCTGCCCCCCTATGCGACCTGGATCTGATCTTTTCATGACAGTCTGAACAACACAGATCCGATTTTTTCAAATGCGACCCAGACCACTTGGATATGTGGTCCTGAATCCGATAGGCATCCGATCTTTTGCCTGTCTGAACGGCCAGGTCGCATTTATCCGACCTACACGTCACTGATACACGACAAACGTCTCTATTCTGCGTTTAAGTAGGAACAAAAACGACAACCATGGTGGACGATAATGTGGAGTCCAGTCAGTGGAGGTTTCGGAGTTAATTAATATTTGGGGGACAGCTCTATTCAGGACAAACTCGAGGGGTCTTGTCGGAACCTGGCCGCAACATACGCTCCACCGTTACCATCCATGTTTACTTCCACAAACACTGACGTTGCGTCCTCTTCTGCGCATGCGGGACACTTTTGCCTTGCATGAAGTTCACACAGGAGATCAGATACAAGTCGCATTTAATTAGAAATGTGAATGAACTCGCAAAAAAATTGGATTTCACTACAAAAATCCGAAGTCCGCACTAAGCCCTGCAGTCTGAACGTAGCCTTATTTGCTTGAAGCTTTCGTTCTTATCGCAAACTATGGATATCTAAAGTGGTGTCTTTGAAAATTGAGATTCGTGTACGATGCACTTAAAAATAATTAAAAGAAAACAGTCTGAATTTTTAAGCTATGATGACAGTATCTCAGGAGGATACTGAAGATAAAAGCCTGAGATTTTTACCGTTATTTCTCATCAACTTGTACAAATGGATGAAATTCTCTCTGATTATGGGTGAGGTGCAATGAAATAATGTGATTCAAACACAGCTCCAAATTGCAATGGATGAAAAAAATATGCTAAGAAGTGAGTCTGTAGGAAATTTGCAAAAAAATAAGGTCTTGGAAAGTATTTGTACTTTATAAATATCTATATTTTATGCTTGAGCGTGATGGTTGAGCATAAATCTGATGATTGGAGATGGAGCCCTGCTGTTTTGTATCAATGGATAGTGACAGTGCTAGCATATGGACCTGTGAGAGAATGGCCTTCAAAGCTGGAGTGAAAAGCTTTATTTGTTATGGTTGTTTCGGAAATGAGCCCCAGTGTCTGAGCACAAGACCTGACCCTCTCCTCGCCTCTCAGGGTGCTGCTGGACCGGGCATACACGGACTACGACAACATTTTCCACGGACTGGATCCAGAAATGCTCGACCTGCCTCTCCCCCCCTCTGCTCCTCCTCCTACAACTACTTCACGCTCGCCGGCCACCGACAAGTTTGCCAGTACCTCAGAAACAAATACCTCGGACAGAAGTTCCTCCTCCTTCAACTCCTCTCTTTCCCCTTCCTCTCCCTCTTCCACGGACCTCAGTCAGATACTGTTGAATATAAAGTCGTGCCGATGGAGGCACTTTAGACCACGGACACTACCACTACATGAGCTGGACAATGCCCACCCTCTATTCAGGAGGTTGAGCCGAGGCCTGAAGCGCCCGGTCTCTGCCTCCACAGCTGGGGGACAGCCCTATGGCTCCCAGCGCCCAGGGAGGGTTGTCCCTGCACCCACACCCATTGCTGGTAAGTGGCCTGGCTGCTTTCTAATACACATTGTGGATGTTTTCTCTTGTTCTGGGGTTGGTTTAAATCCTTTAACAATGGCAGCTTGGGGGTGCACACCACCATTTCTGCCAATTTGAAAACAGGACATGACATCACTAGCATCACCCGTCTTCTGCCTGTTAGCTTGTTTCAACCATAGACATATATACGTAGAAGCCGCGTTGACTGCTGCTGCCGATTGGAGCCGACGTGCCTACGCGGCAGCCATCTTGGTACAGTGCCACTCGCCCCTACAGTGCATTACGTCTATAGAGGAATGACATGTCTGCACTATAAAAGTGATCATAAATCCATCAGTTGTCAACATATATTGTTTGTTACAAGACATGGAGGACAGACAGGCAGACATAAATGGAACAAAAGCATCCTGTGTCATAGCTAAATGTGTGACGTTTTTAACAAACCAAACCGTTTGGAAATCGGTAGAAAATTCAGTGAATAATTCTACTTTAAGATTGTGGAGTACCTCTTACCTCCATAGACTTACATTCACTCCCGCTTCTGCTAGCCCTGTACCAAGATGGCGGAGCTTTAGGCACGTCCCTCAACAGTCAATGCGGGGTCTACGTATGTATGTTTATGGTTTCAACCCTGGTGGTATGTAACCATGTTTTCTGGTTTGTCGTCGAGGTCAGTGAGTTTTAATACTCTAGATGATCAGTTTTTACGTGTATTGTTGTTGCTGCAGAAAGTTGTCTGAATGAAAACAGTTAGCAAATTCTTTGTGTTAGCCTAAGAGTGGTGGCTGCTGAGTTTCTCAAGTAAAAGTATTTCTTGAATTCTCGTAGCTCAAATAAAAATGTTCTTCTTCCTGATTGTGTTGGAGACGTGACAACAAAGCCTGGGCATGTGAAACCAAACACTGCATCTTGGACCTTCCGGCAGCACACTCTCCCAGAGAAGTAATTAGCAACTATCCATCCATGAAATTATTCAGGATGCATACCCAAGTTAGATTGCTTCTTTTTGACCCCGCATTTTCTCGTGTTTTTTTCTGGACTGCGGTGATCGTGTTCTCTTTAGTTTGCCCGGGAGTGTTTTTAATTGCTCGACCAGCGCCGGCTCCGTCCTCCAGCTGCACGGCGAAAGTCATTCTGTTTGTCCGTCCGGCGCAGCTGTTGCTTGGCATTCGCGCGGTTTCACCTCCTACACCGCCCAGTCCGCAAGGTGTCAATTAAAGCTGGATTCGATAAATAAATTCATGAGATGCACAGGATTCGTCGTGGCGTGTGGACACAGAGGCGCGGAGTGTTGAATACAGACTAAATGCCACAGGTCCCCGGCGGCATCGCTGTGAGGGCAGTCGGGCGGTGGGCGTCTTGATGTTGCTGCAAGCTGTTTTTTTGATGTGCATGAAAAACGACCGCTTTTTGATTATTTTTCCCCCAGAAAACTGATCTTCTTGTAAAGTTCCAAAAAGAATCTAAAGGACACAGATGCTGTGAACAAGAGACATTCCAGAAAAACTAAAACCTTTTGTACAAGCAGTAGAGGTTTTACTCCACTACAGAAGATAGTGTGTGTAAGCAGTGCTGAATTACTAAGTGCAGAATTTTGATTGAATGAGGACAGTGTCAGATTGCAAGGAATAAGCATGGAGCGTGTTCCAGCTGCCAGAGGACAAACTGTGATTTTGAGATGCTCAAAGAATGACGAATAGTCTTGAATCCGGTGAAAATGGAGAGCTAAAAGGCACATAGAGGGACTAAGTTAATCTATATTGAACTGAGGCTCTAGGCCGCGTGATTCCCTGCAATCTTGGCCTTGAAGATCAGTTGAAAAGCAGCCAAGAAAGACCACGCTATCTACATGCTAAATAAGTGGGACGCAAATAGTCTCATGGAGGAAACGTGCGCACAAGAAATGAGGCGTGAAAGACTGCGCTCTGTCGGCCGATGCTTACGTGCAGCTCGGGAGACAGATTTCTTTGTACTCGGTGTATTTTTGAAGCAACAGCTGGAGTATTTTAAATGCACCCCAAAAGCCCCGTGAAGTAACCATGTGAGCTGGTAAAAACGTCGCACCACGCTTCCGCTCTCGAAAGGTGGCAGAAGCGAATCGGAAAACCTGCCTAGACGTCGCAAGTTGTGATGTTCTTCGCTCTAAGAATGTGTGTTTCTCTGCGTGCGAGTCAACGCAGCCCGCAGTAACACCTCGGTTGTAAACGGAAAAACAAAAAAACACAAGGCTTTCAGGTTCTGCTGAGCTGAAGGAGACGCTTCACGACTGAAGCGTAAGATCTTTGTTGTGCTCTCTCTCTGTCTCTGTCTCTGTCTGATCCAGCTTTTTCTCGGCTACTCTCTTATCAAACGAGGCATATTGAGTGGGTGTGGGTTGATTTTTAGCTGCTGTTGTGCCTATGCAAAACTATTTGGCACTGCGGGGAAATAAAAGGAGAGTTGTCAGACCAGCGTGCTCGGCTGCTCTCTGATTTTTATTCACTAAAAAAGAGCATTTCTGACTAGATGTACGTCATCTCTGAACCCCTGAGTGGTTGCGATGTTTTGTTCAAGAGGGAAAAGTAAAGCTGGATTAAAGCAGCTTCATGAATCAATGATGTGATTTATTTCGTGTCAGTGATGGTCTAGTTTGAGCTACTGGAGTTGCCAGATACACTACAGCAGGTGTGGCTTATCAATTTGGCAAAAGAATAGCCGTAACGCATTAAAGAGCCACATATCATGTTCGCTCAGTCACGGTCTTTGTGTGGTCTTAACAAACCTTGTCCTGACCTGGGCTCAGTGCCAGCTGGCTGAAGTTTTCGTAGCAGACGAGTTGTTTTAATTCCTAAAGGATTCCTGTGCTCGAGAATCCGTTCCAGCCGATGAATTTTTGTGTCAGAGAATGTGCTGAGTTTATTCAAGCGCAGTACTTTGTTGGCGCGATTGTGCAGCTTTAACAATATTTAATAGCGGTGTTCCTGTTTCTCTTTCTCCCTTTGCATATGTAGTGTTGGTGTGCAATTTTAAATGTGCGCATGATTTGTAACACAACGTTTGTCCCTCTCAGCTTTCACAGCCGAACAGTACCAGCAGCATCAGGAGCAGCTGGCCCTGATGCAGAAACAGCAGCTGGAGCAAATCCAGCTGCAACAGCAAGCCAACAGCACCGCCACTGCCAACAGCACACAGGTCAGCATCCAGCTCAGCAGACGCTTGTATCTGCTCGGTCTCGGTTACATTTATCTTGCGTCGCTCTTCACCTCGCCTAAACCCGCTCCCTCTCTCCCTCCGACAGGGCCTGGCGAATACGTTGGACCAGGCCAGCGCTCAGTTTGCCGCCTCGGCCCTCGTCACCGCCGACCAACTGCTGGCTCTGAAAACCAAGGAGGAGCTAGCCCTGGGAGGTGGAGTCAATGGCGTCCTCTCCCCCTCAGGTATGGCAGCTCCCCGCACAACCACAGGTACGGCCGGCGGCCTCCGTCAGCTGTGAAGACGACGCTAGTGGCTGTTTTATTAAATCATTATTTAATAAAACTGTCAGTGGTCTGAATCATTGCCAACATGTGATTGTTAGTACCTCCAAAATGCAGTTTGTTTTTAAAAATTAATACAGTACCAACATCGATAAAATGAAAGCACTTCAGATTTAAAGCCCACTTCACCTCAGTCTCGCAATGCAGTGACACTGAACAGACAAAGCAAACAATGAGGGTGAGGTAATTACAGTTACAAGACCCATAATGGAGCTCAGCGAAGCGCCGATAGCGGCACAAAGCAGACGGAGCAGCAAGTGCAACACCAGCCCGCCTGCAGGCGTCTTTACAGGCAGCAGGATTCAGCAGATAACTGAGGAAAAAGAGGAGTTTTCGTTTGAGATTGTTGTGCAGATGGAAACGGCGCCAGATCTGTCCTTCACAGATAAAACCGCTGCAACCAAAAAGTCAGATAATCGGCGTGAAAGAATTTTTGTTCTAATACTCCTCTTTGTGATTGCCGTGAAAGAGGATAAATCCTCCTCATACGTGACCTTCTGTCTCACAGCAGACCTTGTATTTTCACCTCCTCTGAGCTGGTTCAACTCTGAAATTCTGGTCACGCGTTTTCAGAAGGATTTTCATTCACGCTGTAAAAATCAGGCTGCTTTTAAACTTCAGTCTGTTTGTATTTCATGCTTCAAAGGTCCGTTATAAATTGCAACATCTTTCTTTACAAAACAGTTTATAATTAAATCCTTGCATCTCCACATCCAAACCCCACCCCTGTCGCCAACTCTCCCACCCCCGCCCCTTCCCCCTTCACCACCGCCCGACTCCTCTTGACCCCCCTCAGGTGTCTACAAGGGCTTGCACCTCTCGAGCACAGCGTCCCCATCCCCCGCCGCCCCGGCTCCTCCCACCACCACCCCGACACCCGCCTTGCTCCACCCCTGCACCACCACCAGCTCCACCTCCGCCACCAGTAACAACAATGGCACCACCCACCCCGCCAACACCACTAACGCCGCCGCCACTCAGGTCCTGCTGGGAAACAACAACAACAACAGCCTCCGTCTGGGCGTTCCCACCGGCAAGCGCATCCACGCCCCCCGGACGCTGAGCACCACCATGTCAACATCCGCCTTAAAGCTCGCCCACGCAGCAACCGCCAACTGTCAGAAACCCAAGGTCACTACAGCCTCGGCCTCGCCGCTGGACATAGTGCCCAGGTGAGCAAAAACAAGGGGCTACTCAGAATAACTTCAGTAAAATGTTCAGTTTCATGTTTAGAGACTAGAGCGGCATGTGATGGTGAACAATAATCAAAAAGAGTTCTTCAGACAAGCACAATACCACAAGAGAAACTGTGTTTGCGCTGTGTTTTTTTTCTTGTGTTGCACCAGATATTCTGCTGCTGGTAAATGTCTTCAGGTGGTAGAGAATTGGTGGTTAATGATGGGTGGGTAGAGAGGCTTGTGTCGAGGATAGAGGGTCCAAACTAATTTGGAGAGGCTGTTTACGTGGATAGATTTTCACTCTTTGATTGCCGTAATTTCCGGACTATTGAGCGCACCTGAATATAAGCCGCACCCACTAAATTTAAAATAATTAAAAAAAAAATTTCCACACATAAGCCGCACCTGACAATAAGCCGCAGGTGTCCATGTTGTAATAAGAGATATTTACACAGATTTTTTAAAAAACTTTTTATTAAATAAATGCTTTTTTTCAAACAGTGCCTGTAACATGGCATTAACAGTGCAGTAACACAGCAGTAATGTGGCTGATTAAAAGTCACTTATCGCTGTCGTAACCTTCCTCCTGCGCACTAAAACCACTGAAGTCGTCTTCTTCGGTGTCGGAATAGAACAGCCTCAGAATTTCTTCGTCACACACTTTTTCAGTCTCTCTTTGTTGTTGTTATTGTTATTGTTTCGGCTTTCATTCTGATCTGCACTGTGAAAACGCCTCGGCCGTCTGCTGTCTGTGTGTTCACCCGGTCTTCAAGAACGTTTTCAAGTTCCGGCCATCTGCTTTTATTACCTCTGGAAGCTTTTGAGTCAGTTCTTCACGCTGCCGTCTCCAACGTCTCACCATCGATTCGTTTATGCCAACCTTACGTGCAGCAGCTTTATTTCCTTCTCCGACAGCTAGCTTGATTGCTTTTAACTTAAAGGCCGCATTGTATGCATTTCTTCGTGGATTCTCCATGATGAGGGTGTGTGCATGAAGCGCAAAATGTCTGACCTGAAGAATTTGGTGCGCATAAATGATTTTATTCGAACAGTTTCATTGGTCCACCGTGACCTGTTCGGTAATTTCATTGGTCTGACGTGACCAGGCAAAAAAACGTATTGGCGGCACCCTTAAAAATCCATACATTAGCCGCACCCTTAGATAAGCCGCAGGGCTCAGAGCGTTACAAAAAAGTTGCGGCTTATAGTCCGGAAATTACGGTAAATTATGAAAGCTTATTCTGTCAAAACACAGTAAATTATAATATGAAGTAACCATTTTTATTGTTCATTGATGTGATTATTTGTATGTATTTTATGTCTGTTGTCTTGGCTGTGTTAGTACAGGAAGCAAGTGATGGTTACGACTCTTTATCACTGCAGGAACTTTAGAAGCTGTAATGCATGTCAGGTGTTCTGTCTTTGTTCTTTATTGAATGGGAGACAGTTCAGTAGAGCTGTGTTTTATCCCTGTTAAGTTGAAGTGCCGGGTAGTCTGCCGCTTGTCAAGCAGATGTGTCGTCACATTACGTATCTAGTAATAGTTTCAGAACATTATAGTGAGTTTTAACCGAGTGCTTAGCTGTCTGACTACAACTCGCCAATTGGTTTCTGTTCACGCTCACTGCTTTCAGAGTGTTTCCAGCCAGAAACATGCAGTGAAAAAGCTCTAAAACCTCACTGTGCGCTGCCTGGTCGACACCAAACGACACCCAGACACAGTGAGCATTTTGAAGACCCAGTCCATCGGTAGCAGGAAGAAAGAACCAAAGGCAGACTAAAGAGTGAATAAAAACTAAGAATACACACAGTTTCAAATAAAAAACATTGCACGCTATCCGCTCGACGCACAATAAACAACTGTTGGCTAAAAAGTTTGCCGCGTAAACTTTTAAAAGGTGAGGATATGCCAATGTTTTGTTTACAGCTTGTCTCTGTTGCCCACCGGCGGCCAGAAAATCAGTTTATATATATGCAGGTTTAATTATGTTTTTATAGGATGGACGACTGCCAGGCGCCACAACATTGCCTAAGCTAGTTTGCTGCTCCCTTCCCTAGTTGGACCTTAACACACAAAACTCAATAAAGAAGTACACGACAGGCTGAAGTGCCCCCTTGTGACGGCTTCGTTGTGGCAGCACTCAAGCACGCCTTTGACGACATCGAGCTCTCGTTACCTCGTCGTTTTGTCCTTTTTAACGGCGCTCCAGCTTGTAAACGGCAGCAGACACATAAACAAGAACCTCGCGACAAAGCCTCTGTAAAAGTTCTGGTTGTGCAGACGAGCCCAGATTAGGGTTTAAAGTTCCTGCAGTGAAAAAGAACTGCTTTAAACTGCCTGCTGCTGCTGCTAACTGTGCTTTACTGTCTCTTCTTTTGCCCTCAGGGAGAATCACGAACAAGACAAGCCAGCACTGAACAGTCTATCGGAGAACACAGTGGCCATGGAGGTTACGTAGCCTCCCGTACGCGGCTCGGAGGAAGCGTGACTCCTTTGTTGTCGTTTTGTTTTGTTTGTTTTTTTGGTTTTTTTTAGGTGCTATGCATCATTCGGTAGTCGTGAATGCAAGTGGTGGCGGATTGAGCACGGCAAGGCTGGGTTTCCATGGCAACAGTTTTGGGACTTAATTGCAATGCTCGTCTCGTACAATTTTCTTTTCTCCCCCTCCTCCCCCATTTCCCTATTTGTTACTGTTAATAAGAGATCGTCTGTAAATTCTTAATATGGCAATTATATGTACAGTACTGCATATTTGTAATACCCCCCCTCCCCGGCCCCTGTTCTTGTATATAACATTACTTGAATACAGAATTGTTCATTTGTGATGTTTTGCACTCGAGACATAAAAAGAAAAAAAATCAAAATTAAAAAGAGAAAACGACAAACTGCAACTGGTGCGAGTATGAGGTGTGAAAGTTGTACCACAGAAAAATGTATGTCATCACATGCATGGTGCGGAACCTGCTGTTTGATCTATTTATTGTGCCGTGTTTACAGAGGTTTTTTTTTCCCGTTCATGTTTTTTTAAATCTTTTTTTTTTTTTTTTTAATACACTGTACCCCTCACCGGTTCCCCGTGCTGTAGTCAGTGTTTAGCTAGATTAAAAAAAAAGTGTATTCTTTTGGATGTTGTGAACATGGCCGGGAGCTCGCCCGCTGTCGCCGGGCGTCCTTCCACGATGTTCCCATGTGTCATGTTGAACCCATGGAGACATGCATTCATACAGATTCAGGCGCAGGACAGTAGAAGAAGAAGAAGAAGACAGGTGTGAATTTGTTTGTTGTAGGCATCAGTTTGTCAGTGGGTTAATCAGTCTCCACAAAGCTCTTCCATACATATATTATTCCTGAGACAAGTAACAAAACAATGGGGATGAAGACTTTCCCAGAAGACTTTGCTGCTTCTGACGTATCTAAGCACTATATAATTTGTTTTTTAATTGATTGATGCTGCTTTTGTATGATTTTGGTCTCTGGTTTGCACCAGATGACCGTATTTACTTTCTGTTCTCTCTAAAAGATAATCCCAACCTCCCCTTTATCATTTTTTTAAAATAAATATTTTTGTATCTCCCTTTTTTTAATTTTAAATTTCCTCACGAAAGACTTCATTCTTTTGTTACTTGTTGATCAAAAAAAAGAAAAGAAACTATAAGGGA